>VZTU01000883.1:1548-13248 GCA_013400835.1 Zapornia atra
GGGGGGGGTGTTCAATCAGGGGTAGGAGTTTGCTATTTCTTGGGCTGTTTCAAGCTCCCAGACCTATCAGAGGAGTGCATAGGGGCCAATCAGGCAGGGGGGTCAAACCCCCATGTTTGAAATAAACACCTAAACATGTAAGAAGCATTAATTAAACATGACCTGCTCAAGGAGAGTTAACGTGGCTGCCCTAAGTGGAAATGTTTCTTCATCGTCCCTCTGGAGACCTTGGGAAGGGCCAAAAAGCACATGGACTGAGGGTGAGCCAGTGATAAAGTCTACTTGGCTTTCCAAGTGCCTTGTACCTAATCTTTGTCAAAGGTTTTAAGGCACTTGGGAGAACAGAGGACAAAGGAAGGTCCTGGTGTGGACTGGAAGCTGACAGCAGGTGGAGAAGAGGAGGTGGAGCTGAATGGTCAGCTTTCATAGCAGGGAGGTCTCCAGCTGACCCTGTGGGCTCTTTGCTGGGACCTGTGCTGTTCAACACATCCATGGCCTGGGGAAGGCAGTGAGCAGGGAAGGGCCAGCATTTGGTGGTGATAAACACTTACTCAGAGTAGTAAGGAGAAGAGCACAATGTAACTAGCTTTAGGAGGACACTACCTGGCTCTGTGAGCAGGCAATGAAATGGGAGAGGTAATCTGGTGTAGATTTGTGTAAGGCAGTGCAACTGGTGACAAGCCCCAGGGGCTCCATGCTCACCATCACCACTTGGGAATAAGGCAGTTTTCTGGAAGCAT
This sequence comes from Zapornia atra, assembly GCA_013400835.1. Lineage (NCBI taxonomy): Eukaryota > Metazoa > Chordata > Aves > Gruiformes > Rallidae > Zapornia > Zapornia atra. The sequence continues at coordinate 2,289 of VZTU01000883.1, forward strand.
CAAAGCCTTTCTTCTACTGGAGCAGTTCACCCAGCATCTCCACCAAGAGCCAACCCTGCAGCAACCCTCAGTGGCAGGGACCACTGTGTTTCCTCCCCAACGTGCAGTTCTTGCTGCACATGTGGTGCCTGATCTTGCATTTGCTGCCAAACCCCTGTCCCACAGGGATCAGCTTCCTCAGTGTTATTTTCATGTGCTGTCAGGAGTTGAGTTCAGATGATGTGACATATGTCTGGCAGATACACTCCCCATATCACATCTACTGTGTGTCACCACTGAGCATTAGACAACAACTGTCCTGTCTGCAGCCAGTTTATTTATTGAGGAGACTGATCCTCCTGGGCCATCCCTCAGAGCCTGGTGCTGTACCCTGAAAATTCTGTTTTAATTACCTCTGCCAGGCTGTTTCTTTAAGGGCAGAATAATAAATCCTTGTGCTGCCCCAGTAAAGAAGAAAAAAGGATCAAATTATAGCTTCCCAGGCAGCTGAAAACTGTGTAGACTGAATGGCTCCATTATTAACACTTCTTATTAACTGAGATAACCAGGCTGTGCTTGTGCTGGGGAGAGGGGCAGGATTGGGTTCCTGCTGGAATAAGCAACAGGGGTTGGTGTGTACAACAGGCAGACAGCTCAGTTTGGTGGATCAATACATGCAAATGTCTATACCTAAAGTTAAAAGAGGCCCTGGCTGGTGTGGGAAGTAGTAGGAAAATATTGAGCCCATGGGCCCATGTGTTTCTCACTGCAGAGGGTTTTACAGCTGTGCTTGATCCATTACTCCCTCACCTCTTAACCTGAGCCTGGTGGAGTCCAGGCATCATCCAACGGGGCTGCAAACCCACTTTCTGTGTGTCTGTAAAAGCTCCTTTCATTAACCCCACCTACAGACCTCATTTCCCATGGCTGATTTCTACTCCTGGATGTTTGGAAACACTTGTCTCCCTTGGAGCTCTCCCCACTCAGGCATTGTGCTGTGCTGGTGTAGGCTGAGAAGAGATTTTATATGAGAGTCTGCTCAGAGAGGAGAGAAAAAAGATTGTCTCAGCTGACAGTCCTGAGAGCAGAAGCCCACAGTTGTACACAGGAGCTGCTTCATTCTGATATGGCAGTTCTTCTCTTCTGTTCCTTATTTTTCCTTGCTGAAAGCTTGGCCTCCTTACTGAGATGTCACTGTCTACCATCAATCCTCCAGGCCCTGTTCCCTACTTGCTAGCAGCTGCCTTCACAAACCAGTGTTTTCTGGGCTTTCTTGTTCTTCCAGGCCTTTGGAGAAGAGCTCTGAGGACCTTCTTCCAGCCAGCCAGATGCCTGGTTCTGGTCTCTATAATGCATGGGCTGGAGTTGAACACTTAGGACAGAAACCAGCCTCCTGTCCAAACTACTGGCCATTTCCTGGTACATTTATGAGTCTATTTTAAAGAGGTAGAAGTTGGGGTGCACTGAGCCTACAGATCTACCCCTGAACCACATTGCATATTGAGCAGGACTAGGGAGATGGTTGGACTTGATGATCTAAACAGTCCCTTACAACCAAGACAATTCTATAATTCTATGATTCCATGATCCTATGATTCCTCTGAGTGCTTCAGCCAATGTGCAGTGATGGGGCCATGCAGCCAGCCAGGCTGCCCAGGCCAGGCAGAGCCCCCCAGTAGCGACACGAGGGCAGGGAGACAAGGGCCTGCAAAAAGGCACATTGTGGGGGTTGACCTGTGTCCCTTCTGTCTGACCACAGACTGGATCACTTGGCTGGAGGTGCCTTCACCTGCTGCTCTTCTGGGACCTGGCTGTGTCCTCTGAGCTCCTTCATGGAGCAATGCTGGACACAAGCTTTGAAAGAGGGGCTGGTGCACACATAACGTGTGGGAGCTCGGTACTAACTCCCCCGCCTCACACCACCACTTCTCCTTCCTTGTGCCATGATGAAATGCTGCAGAAGGAAGCATGTGTGTCTCAAAACACAGCTAACATATAGACACACCTGAGCAGGCAACCCAGCAGAAAAGTGTCTCTGACCAAAAGATGGTAGGGGAACCTGATCATATGTTTCATAAAGCTCCAGCACTTGGCAGTTCCACAGCTACATGCACCCTAACAGCCTTTTCAAAGCATGAGGAGCAAAATGAAAAGCCTGACATGCCAACTCCATCTGCTGACCATAAGGCTTGTGGTACTCTCCCCTCCCTTCTCTGGCCCTGCAGAGATGCCTTTACCTCACACAATCATCTGGGAGGCTTTCTAGAAGGGCTCATCCCCACATCTAGGTCATGGCTGACCTAAGCTCCTCTTGCATAAGCCAACATATAGAACCTCAGCTGTTAGCATGGCCAACATCTCAGAGGTCTGTCTTAATAGAGTCCCCTGCAATCTTATCACCTTTCCCTTCAAATGATAGGCAAACACCTCTAAGTACATTGTAATTGATTGAGACACCATCTGTTTCTTTGCTTCTGTGAAGCATTATTGATTTCAGGTTCGGCCCTGGAGTGTTTATTTTGTAGATGGCTGCTTGTGAGCTTGGGCATTCATTCTAAAATTACCCCATGTGTTTGCCCATAGCTGCACCCACAAAAAGAGAGATCACAGATCCCCAGACTGTGCCCACTTTAGAGGAAAACCCTTGCTCGTAGCTTGTGCTGGATAACCCTACTCCAACCAGAGGGACTGCAAGGGCATATCCCAGAGAACAAGGCCTGCTCCTTGCCTTTTCACATGAGAAGTGCCATGTGTCTTCCCCATCATTTAGGCCTGATGCCTTTGAGCAAGACACATTTAATTTGCAGTCATGCTTTGCTCATTAAGTCCCCTGAATTACTTTATTTACTAACATACTTCTTCTAAATTACTTTATTACTTAACTAAATGTATTTCTTTCCCATGGATGCCAGAAGAGAAAGACAGCTGCAGTGGTTCCTTGCTGACAGTCACCCAAACCACAATGTGACAGTGGCAATGAAAAAGCCCTGTATTTTGTGTGCTGCCAGCACATTGCATAAGGTCTGGACAAAGCATCAAATGTCTCTCTCAGAAAGGCATTTCCCCACACTCAGGGGCAGATTTTCAGATTACCTAATTGTCCCCAGATGTTGCTTGTCCAAAGGAATACAAGCCAGCCTTCCTCAAGCAGAGATTTAATGGTGTGACCAGCACAGAGTAATCTATGGAAAGTCTGGGGTTATTCTTGTAGCATGTTATCTTCTCATTGACAGGATGAACAGTGGATTCCCTTGGAAACCACTGAACTCTGAGCAACCAACTAAACAAATGGAGCCAAGACAAACACTCCTTTAGCTTTTCACTACTCATTCAGGTGTGCTGAAGTTTGTTGTTTAAGTTTGGTTTGCTTGGTTTTTAAATAGAATTAAATAGAGTTTGTTAGAATGACACAGGTCAAAAAGAAGAGAAAAGAAGCTGGTGGTTCTTTGCAGTCTCTCAAAGACAATGACCAACGAAGAGACAAGAGACACGAAGGGAGGTTGGCTCAGTATAAGATCAGAAATAAGGCTGTGTGGTACTACAGGGTCTGATCAGCAACAGATTTCAGGGACAGCTTCCTGAGGGCACCCAGAAGACAGACCTCCACCTAACCCTGGCCATTGTGGATGAACAATAACTTGCTTAATCCTATAAAAGTGCCTGCATTTGCCTTGGAAGTAGTAAGGAAGGATGGTATCTCTAGCAATTGCAATAAGCCAGAGCAGAAATATTTGTTCAGGAATCAATGGTTCTACATCTACCTGGTGTCCAGTAAGTGCCCAGTGAATGATACCCTCAGACACATGTCACAGACCCTCTCTTTTCTACTCATCTCTGGCAGACCCAACAGACTCAGTTCATACATCTTCGCTGCTGCAGATGTCTCCTACCCTCCTGATCATCATTGGCATTCCTCAGGCAGGAATCAACATGCAATAGTGAATGAATCCTCACCAGGGCACAAGAAAGAGTGGTGCTTTGTCTGGTGGTCTCATGATGCAGCTCAGGTCAAACAAACTCCTGTTGTCACATCCCACCTTCTTTGTCCCTAAAGTGTGTGTTTCTGCTGCCTACCCTGAGCTAGGTCTGAGAGCTTGCACTTGTGACAATAACAATGAGATTTTTACAGCACACAGTTTGAAGTGGCCTCTTGAAGTTGCATTAATTCTGCCAACTTACCATGTGGTGCTGTTACAGCTACAGCAGTTACCTGGAAATTAAATGGTATCAGGGATCCTTTGCATCAGGCAACTAGATGTGTGCAGCATCACTCCTAACAGATCTACTGTAAATCTCATGGCACATCACAAAATGTAGCTCTGTATTAGACCACCTGTGCTGGCTTCCTCCTTTAAACTGGATACTGTAGAGCAGCAATGTGAAGGTCATCAGTGCAAGTGGGAGACTTTGCCACTGCCTTCAGCTTCACCTCTGTGGATTTTCCAGTTGCAGGTTTCCAGCCACAGGGCAAATAATTTTCCACAGTACCCAAAGACTGATGAGCTGTTCACCTTCTTCTTGCTCTCATTCCTCACTAGTTTATATGTGCAGGAAAGCAGTTTGCCAGATCCAACAAGAGGACGTTTTAGCATGAAGCATGCATTCCTACTGTTTAGTTATTGGCATTTGTTGTGTTCCTGGTATTTACAATCTTTTTCTACAGACCCATGATGAGTGTTTGCATTGTCAGGGGTGCTGTGCTTTCACAGAATCATAGAATCATAGAATGGTCTGGGTTGGAAGGGACCCCAAGGATCACAGAGTTCCAACCCCCTGCCACAGGCAGGGCCACCAACCTCCAGGCCTGGAGCTACACAAGGTTGCCCAGGGCCCCATCCAACCTGGCCTTCAACACCCCCAGGGACGGGGCACCCACCCCCTCTCTGGGCAGCCTGTTCCAGCCCCTCACCACTCTCTCTGCAAAGAACTTCCCCCTAATATCCAATCTAAACCTTCCTTCAGCTTCACTCCATCCCCCTTGTCCTGCCAGTCTCTGCCCTTTAACAAGCTGATTCCCCTCCTGTGTCTCTGCTCCCTTCAGGGACTGGCAGGCTGCAGTGAGGTCGCCCCACAGCCTTCTCTTCTCCAGGCTGACCCAGCCCAGCTCCCTCAGCCTCTCTCCATAGGGGAGCTGCTCCAGCCCTCTGAGCATCTCCCTGGCTCCTCTGACCCCTCTCCAACAGCCCCACATCTTTCTTGTGTTGGGCCCCAGCTCTGGACACAGGACTCCAGCTGGGGCCTGTGCTTTCCCAAACCTTTTATCTGAGTCTTGCCAAGCTGGGTTTTTGGAGAAGAGTTACATGAGGAGCAATCACCAATGCTGCCAGGCACCAGCATGGAAGTTTCACCACATTCTAGTTTGTCTGATTTACACTGTTAGGTCTGATTTGTAGCACAGTAAAGTGACAGTGGCAATACAGTGGCAGTCACTGAAATACTGTTTTACAGTGCTTACAGCTTATACCCCTGCTAAAGTAGTTACATCAGAAGTGTAAATCCCTACTCTTATGCACTTAGATTATTAACCTATCCCACCAATCACCACATGAGAACCTGTGATATACTGAATTCCTTATCCCAGAGGTGAGAAATTACTTTTATCTCTTCTGGTACAATTAACATGTAGGTCAGCGTTGAGACTCAATAAACTGAAGTCATTTTTCTTCTACAGCTTAAGGCAGCTGCTGGGGCTTTTGACATGGCTCACAAATGGTTAAACTCCTGCAGCTTAGCAACTCATCTGTAATTAAGGGCATCTGTCTATAAAACATCCTCCTCTGTTATGGGCTGACAGGTGCTAATGGCTGCCATTAGCTGTGATTTTGTTCCCAGACAATGACAAAGCTCATTAGAAGCAGTGACTCTGCCAACCCCTCCTGGGACCATGAGGCCCTGTGTGTGATGGGCACCAGCTCTTCAGAATGGTGGCCCTGGGCTTATGGCAGGCCTTGGGCTGCCTATGGCAGAGCAGGCTGATGGCCTGCACCTACTAAATGCATATTGCCAGCTGGAATACAAGCCCCATGCTTCTGAGGGACTGGAAGTGGCCAATAGGATACTAAGAAATGCAAATTTCTTTATGTTTCACTAGTGTTCTTGAAAATTCTTGGAAAGGCAAATTGACTTGTGCCTGCAAATCTCCTTTGGCCTGCACAGCACTAACAGCTACACTTCGTTCTCCAAACAAGTTGAATTTTGCTCTTTGCTAATCTGAAGGGGGTCAAGGGTAAAATTTTGACCAGCTTTCTCTTCCAAGGGGGACTCCAGGGAGAAGTTACAGCAGCCTAAAGAGGGACTGCTGCATTCCAGAAATAGCTCTTGTTTTCCCAGCACAGGGAACAAAATGGGCATCCTTGGAGCAAGATGTTAATTCAAAACATCAGAAAATTTTATTTCCAGAGCTTGAAGCAACTCTTACTGGCTTCCAAGAAAACTTTACAAGTGTACTTTAAAGGAAGCCAGCAACTTTAGGGTAATGGTTGTCACTGGGCTTCTCACTAGGACCAGTAAGCAAGGAGAGCCTGGGAGTGTCAATCCAAACTTCAAGGTTCATTTTAAAGCCAGAAGAAACCCTGTGCCATGTTGTCGGGGAAGACAGCAGGCCGGCTAGCGGCCTAGCTCTCTTGTCCCAAGATCACAGATCACAGAATCGTAGGGGTTGGAAGGGACCTCAAGAGATCATCAGGTCCAACCCCCCTGCCAAAGCAGCTCCCTGTCTCATATTACACAGGTCGGCGTCCAGATGAGACTTGAATCTCTCCAGAGAAGGAGACTCCACCACCTCCCTGGGCAGCCTGTCCCAGGGCTCCCTCACCCTCACTGGGGAAAAGTTCTTCCCCATGTTGGTGCGGAACTTCCTGTGCTCCAGTTTACAGCCATTGCCCCTTGTCCTGTCCCCACAGACACTGAAAAGGGGCTGGCCAATTCCCCCTGCATCCCATGTCTAAGATATTTATAAACACTAATTAGGTCCCCCCTAAGTCTTCTGTTCTCCAGACTAAACAGCCCCAGCTCACTCAGCCTTTCCTCATAGGGAAGATGTTCCAGACCCCTAATCAACTTTGTCGCCCTTCTCTGGACTCTCTCCAGAAGGTCCCTGTCTTTTTTATACCAGGGAGCCCAGAACTGGACACAGTACTCCAGGTGGGGCCTGAAAAGATGTAGGCCCTGACAATATTCTTCTATTCCCATGAGACAGGAAAAGTTCCTCATGCTGAGAGGATCCTAATAATCACATTCTCAAAACACAGCAGCCTTGTTGATAGGGGCACAGGCTGCCCTAAACCAAGCAGCAGTTATGGGAAGGTATTTGGGAGTAATGGAACATGTTAGGAACCAACCATAACAAGAGGGTCAAAACAGCAGGTGTGTGGATGCTTTTAGGCATTAAAGGTAAACTAAGGATATTTAGCTGTAAGCTAGGTTTATCAGAACTCATTATAATCACTAACCAATCAATACAGTGTGCACAGTGTGTGTAACCAATGAGCAGTGTTTTAGCTTGCCACGTTTGCAGTAATAAAGGTCTAGAATCTGGGTGATTTCACCTAAGAGAATGGCTTCACCTCAAATTCATATCGAATTGCAGGTTGCTCTCTGCTGGTCTCCACACCATGTAATACTGTATTAACTTTTTCAGCTTTCACTTTTTTAGGTTCAGATTCCCACTGTGAAAATGATTTTTTAAAAAAATAAATCTTTCAAGTACAGCTACAAGAACAACAGCAAAATGTGTTTTGCCTTTCCCACCCATCAGATCTAATGTACTGCTGAAATTTGCCAGGTTTCTTATAATTGATTTTATGCAATTTATTAGCTCTTGGTAGAATCATTGTCAGGGTCTATTCATGACATTTATGGAGTCCATCACTTGTTTGTGTGATGAGGTTGTCTCTCACCAACAGTATCACACAATTTGAATGGAAAGCTGGGCTCCAGTGGGCTATTATTGTTGACTTGCTAGAAATCCAACATGACATAACAACTTCTTTTGCTGTAGATAAATAGCCCTGTAAAGAATGTCACCAAAGGCTTGCTTTTGCTTCAAGATGGTTTTTTCCAGCTCTGGAAAACAAACATCTCTGCTTCTGTTGGTTGCTTTATTGCAAGAGATGCTGCCCATGGCTGAGCTTTGGCCTTTACATAGCAGTCACTGTCCTGTGACTCCTTTTATGTGACTTCTGTTCAGAAAATAGTTTTGAAGATTGCTAAGATTATCCATGATTCATGTCAATAAGGCCTGATTTGTCATACACAAACATTTCCACTTTGTAGCAATTTCCCTGATCTCTGGGTAAAAGCAAAGAACACAGTATGAGCTTTTCTTTTCCATGAAAAAGCAGAAGCATGTTAACTGTCACGTTTTGCTATTCATACTCCACATCTCACAGGTAAAACTGAGACAACTCAATGGCATTTTCAAGCAGTCTGGAGCTGAAAAAAAAAGCCAGCATGCAGACAGGAATCATCTGATAGAGAAACAAGCTGAGATTTTATTTTTTCTGGCACTTGGAACCTGCAATAAGCATTGGGGATCTATCTCTAGACTGGTATTATCAAAGGGGTCAGACAATATTTATGTTTGTTTCCACTAAACAGATGATGTTTAACTGACAGGAGCTGATGTCCTGGAGAGAGTCCAGAGGAGGCTATGGAGATGATGAAGGGCCTGGAGCATCTCCCCTGTGAGGAAAGGCTGGGTGAGCTGGGGCTGTTCAGCCTGGAGAGAAGAAGACTCAGGGGGGACCTGATTAATGTCTCTCAATATCTTCAGGATGGGCTGCAGGGGAAATGGCCAGCCCCTTCTCAGTGTCTGTGGGGACAGGACAAGGGGCAATGGCTGCAAGTCAGAGCAGAGGAAGTTCCAGAGCAACCTGGGGCAGAACTTTTCCCCAGTGAGGGTGAGGGAGCCCTGGGACAGGCTGCCCAGGGGGTGTGGAGTCTCCTTCTCTGGAGAGATTCCAGCCCCGTCTGGATGCTGCCCTGTGCAATATGAGTTGGGGAGCTGCTTTGGCAGGGGCTTGGACCCCAGGAGCTCTCCAGGGCCCTGCCAACCCCTGTGAGTCTGTGATTCTAAGACTTAATATCTTAGCAAGACCAGTTTGCCCTACATGGACTTAGCAAATAGGTAAATAGCATTTACAGATGTAAATATAATTTACATATGTAAATGACATTTACATCTCATTAGCACTTATTACTCCTTCTAGTTTTCCTCACTTTTCACAATAGCATTCCCATCAGAGGCCCTCAAAAGTAGCCTCCCAGCACTGCAGGAGACAATTCTGCTTTGGTTTATATGGTCTGTGTGGCAAGGCAGGTATTCATGTGTGCTTTGCTACTGATTGTAGCTGCACTGCCACAATCCAGTTGGCAATCTCTTACCAGCTGGCAGAGAATTATTGCAGCTTTCCAACATGGAGAAAGCCTGGAACAGACTAACATCACTTGTATAAATGGGACTGATCCCACTCCATCCAGATTTGCCTCTAGACTGTGGGAAGTAAGCTATTTGCAGGAGTCTTAGTGGTAAAAAATTAACAACTGCCAGTCTTGCATGCTCCAGACATTTCATCTGAGGATGTAGGTATAGTCCTATTTGGAGCATTGGTCAGAAGGCAAGATGTAAACCTCCTGCCTGGCCTGAGTCAGGAGCTAGTGCATAAGGAGCTAGTGCTAAACAAGAGGAATGCCAGGAGAAGGTCCTGGAACAGACAGGGGTGGTGGCAGTAATGAAACAAAGATTGAAATGGGGGAAGAGCCCTAGGCTGTGGGGACAATGTTGTTAGGGCACAGCACCAGCTCCTCTAGTGCTCACTAGTGTCAGAGGTGAAAGCACAGGGGTGGCATCGGCAGCTGCTGGGGCATTAGCCGACATGCTTGTAAAATCAGCACTAACTCAGCTCTCAGCACTGCAAGGGTCTACCAATGAGGTGGAAATCTCAAAGTATCTCAGAGGACAATGCCTTTGATAAATGCAGCTGAAGCAGACTTTCACGCAGGAAAGCACAGAGCAAAAGTTCTGCAGCACACAGAAAGCCTTTCCCATTCACTGCACTCCATCACTTTCCATTACCAGCAGCATGTATTTCTCATCAAATTGCTTCCAGAATCAATAAACATTTAAACCATATTATTTTTCAAATCAGGGTCTGAAAACAGCCTACACCAAACTGTTTCCCCTATTTCCTTCTGCCAACCTGTGTCTCTCATGGCTTAGACATGTGTTCCCAAGCTACAAGCCCACCTGCTGTTGTAAACCATGGTCAAAGCACATGTTCTTGCATGGGATGTTCATTCTTATTTTCAGAATTACTTTACTGGTATAAGTCCTCACTACATGCCTCTAAAGAACTGCTTTCAGCAGGAATTCTACAAAGTTCCCTGATTGGATTCAAGCTTCTTTGTAAGTTTTCCCAATACCAAGCTCCAGAATTAAACCCATCCCAGGAAGTTAATCATTTCTCCTTAAATGAGAAATCATGCTCTTAGCTTGACAGATAAAGGTCTGAGAATTGCTTTTCAGCTCACCTAATGAGGGTTTCTGTTTTTAAATGCTTGAGGAGGGATGGATGGTCTTTCTGATTTCTTTTAGCAATTTTCTTCCCCCAAGACCCCAGGAATAAAAGACACAATGTGGCCTTATTCTGAGCCACCCTGTAACTATTTGTGCTGATGTTTTCTCTTTACACATCTTCCAAATAAGATTCCAAAACTCAGAGTCCTCTTTAAAAGCTGCTATACATTTTCCCCTTCCGTGAGACATTTCTGTGCCCATGGGTTTCATGAACAAACAGCATTCTCTGCCAGATTTCTGCACACTGACAGAGGCTTCATAAATATTGCACTCAATTTTACTTCAGCCTCGTGCACACAGTGCACAGGGGCAGCCATGGGATCAAAAGTTGCCCCAAATTGAGCAGCAGGGTGCAGGGAGTGATGTGTGTCCACGGCGGCAAGGTCACTGCCTGGCCCAGGGAGG
>VZTU01000886.1:13573-86236 GCA_013400835.1 Zapornia atra
CTAAAGGAAGGAAGGGTTAGATTAGATATTAGGGGGAAGTTTTTTCCAGAGAGAGTGGTGAGGGGCTGGAACAGGCTGCCCAGAGAAGTAGTGGATGCCCCATCCCTGGAAGTGTTCAAGGCCAGGTTGGATGGGGCCCTGGGCAACCTTGTGTAGATCCAGGCCTGGAGGTTGGTGTCCCTGCCTGTGGCAGGGGGGTTGGAGCTCTATGATCCTTGGGGTCTCTTCCAACCCATGCCATTCTATGATGTCAGCAGCAACATCCCTTCCAGGGTTTGGTTGACACAGCAGATGCCATTCTGCCTGGGCCAGCATGATGTGTGGCACTGGGATGGGACACTATCCATGAACATGGGGGACAGGAGTGCTTATGTCCATGCTGGGTGCCTGAGGTACAGTCCCCAGGGAATGTAGACTCTCAGCCACAAATAAATGAAGCCTTGGTGCACAGTCCCAGCTGAGTTAGCAAAATCTGGGCCCAGGAGTCACATCACTGCAGGCAGAGGCTGTTTGTCTTGGGAAGGTGACTGAGGAAGAGGAGGGCAGTAGTTGCATCTTGCTGAGGTGAGTAAGGAGTTAACTTATGTTTGATTTTTTTTTTTTTTGGTAAAAATAAGTAAATACTTCAATTCAGCAGGTTTCCCTAATGAACTGCCCATCAGGATGTGGCTGGCTCCCTGCGACCTGTTTGTCTCGGCGAGCGGGAGGGCCCAGGAGACCACATGCCAGGTCTGTCCTCCAGAGCGAGACGTGGAGCAGGAGCGCTCGCCCAGGGTGGGAGAGCCTGTAAATCACCCGGTTAGCTTAGCAGCGTGGGTCATTATTCTAAAGCAGTGGGGCTGAAACCTAAATCCAAATGAAAATATAGTCAATTTGTCCATACTTTACTGACTGGATGACTATGTAATGTCATGCAGCCCTGGCAATGCAGGGAGCAACAGAGGCAATTAGTTGGAAGGGCAAAGCTCCTTTGTTGCCTTCTCTTCCTCTACGAGCTCTATCAGGGTGCTAGGAGACAGTCTTGTAGGGATGGAAGTCCAGCTTAAGAGCCAGTAATGACATCCATGCTCAGCTTCTATAGCTCTCTAAGGCCTCATGTTGAGAATAGAAAAATTGATGATTATTATGGGTCTAAAAGAACAAAATCTCCTCTTCCTGCTGCCCCATGCTTTGGGTTGCAATCATCTTGGCATCTGGGTGCTCTCCATTCCTCCCCCCTATCCCAGAGCAACCCAAACTGAAAGGTCTTGTGCCAGATGATGGGGCAACTGGGTGGCAAGAAGGATGAGCAGCTTGAGGGTATGTCATACCCCTGCACCAGCCTCAGGTCCCATGGTAAAACAGCCAAAAAGTGGTGCAGGGCAATGCAGTCTCAGAGTATTTTTGCCCAGAATTTAAAATTGCTTCCCAGGTTGTGAGCATCTTCTGCAGTGGCCGGAGTGGGACAGTGTCCCTGCAGGCTGGTAGGAAATATGCAGTTGGGAGTCTAGGAAGCTTCCTGTAAAGTGATATTTTTGTGGTTTTTGCTTTTCATACTGCCTCTTGTGCAGTAGGAGAAATTATATGGATTAAAGACAGTGGTTTGGTAAGCTGTCAGAGCTAGTGGCTGGCCTCCACAGGCCACTAAAGTAGTTATCCAGCCCCCCAGAAGAGCCTGAGAAAGGTTTGATGAGAACAGAAACACTTCAGGAACAAGTTCCCTCATCTCTTTGGAGCATTGCTCTTGTCACCCTTGTAAAGGAGAGATTGACAGGGTGACTCCTGAAGTCCTTGGGTTTGTTTGAAGGGTTATGCCAGTTTGTCTTTCAAGACTATTCCACCACCTACATAGAACCTAATGCATACGATTGAAGCACAGTTTGGAGGCTACCCAAGGGTCTTTGGGAATCATCCCTGGGTTGTTACTGCTTTTAACTGAGTAAATGTTTATGGAAGTTCAAGAGAACTTATTTCTCAGTGGAGGAAACCATGCACTGAAACTCAACTGAGCCAGGAATTTCCTGATCCAAGTTCAAATGTTGGCTGTGCCTGTTAGATCTGCAGCTGGGGCAAGGCAAACCTTCCAGGTTAATGCAGTAAGGAGGAGTAAGAAGTACAGAAAATCCATAAAGACTATGAAATGAGCTGTCCCTCCTCTACTGGATGCTGTTCCTGGGGAGGAAGGGAAGATGGGAGGAAGGAAAAAAGGCAGAGGAGAAGAAAAGGCTTGGAGGTTTGAGAGCTGTGGCAGGAACCCAACCGCAGTCATGGATGAGACAAAAGGGAGAGCATGAAGAAAAACACAGGCTGAAAAATGAATAGTGATGGAAAGGTCTGGGGTGAGAGGAGCTCTAAAGAGGAGGCTTGCCCCAGTATCTCGTGTGACTTACACAATCTGTTTAACAGCGATCGGTCATGTTCTTTCCCTGACACTAGCCGCAGCAGCAGCTCTGTGCTGACAGGCAGTGGGGATAAATGATTACTGACATATGCTAATCGGACAGTCTTAGACAGGGCGTAAGAGGAATACATCAAGGTGGTGCAAAACACATTTCTTGGTTGAAACTCTCCAACTTGTACAAGTAAATTAGCTTCAGGAAGTCACAGGGCTTCTTCATCCTTTTAAACTGCAGTTAAAAATCAACAGCAGGGCAAAAAACCCAAACCCATCAGAACAAGGGCTGGGGCGGAGGGCTGAGAGGCTCTTTCCAGTGGTATCTATCAATGCCAGGTATGATTTTGGCCATGTAAACTCCCTGCAGGGTTTCAGTGCTTTCAGACTTTCTGGTGTCTCCTTTCCCATTCCCCTTACCCAGCTCTTTTCCCTTCCTTCCTAAAATGCCCCCTAGCTCTTCACTTGAAGTTTCCCTGTAATTTACACCACAAACAAAGCTAACACAATTCAAACAAGTACCCCAGAGCACAGCAGGATGAGCAGATGAATTCAGGGAGATGTTTAGATCCCCTTGCTAGAACAAGAAATCTTCACCTTGGCTCTTATTTGGATCAATTAAAGGAAGTGTCACGCACATCTATAACCTGGCTGGACCCTTTGCTCAGTCTCAGGGTGAATATTGTCAATCAGATAGTTTAGAGAGGTATCAAGAGTGCAGGTTTTCTGGAAATCTCTAATTCTTTGGGTGAAAATGCTCCATGAAATATCTAGTGTGGTTTGGATTAGTCACAGTGGGAGCTGATAAAGTGGGAGGCTGAGAAAATGCAGGTTGGACTGTGCTGCTTGTGGGGGCAGTTGCATGAACACCAACAGAGATCAGAGGCATCCCCAGTACTAACAGGGAGATACAAAAAGGTGCTGCTCATCTGGTGAAGATCTTGAAAATGCACACAAGAAGTTAGAAAATAAGTCATTAAGCCCTTATGTGGGAAACCCCTATGTCTTCCAGGGCTTATGGCTACAAAAGCCATCCCACCTTGAAGTCCAAAAGGTGCTGATGGTTGAACGCATCCATCACGGGAGCATTTATGGATCTGGGTCTCAGGGAGCTCTGAGGTAAGAGCCTTGTGTCTACCTTTGTTGTGTGCAGAAGGTGTTACCAGGGTACATGAGCAAGGTTAGAAGGTGTTCCCACATTCAGCCAAGTGCTCCATACCTTCTCAAAGTGGGGCAGGTGCCAAAAGGACTCCTCCTTTGCAGGTAGAGGCTGTTTCCTCAGAAGTGTGGTGCGGGTTTCACACACTTTGTCTCTCTGTAAGTAAAGGCAAACAAGAGTGAGCTGAAACGGCTGCACAGGTGTATACATGGGGTTGGTGTCATGTGGTATGGTGATACTGGGATGAATGGGACTGAGAGTCACTTTGAACTGATGACTGCAAGAGCCTGATCTGGTTAGCTTTTCATGTCTGTGTAGATAATACTGATAACTAAAAATACTGATGAGGAAGAAACAAGTAGTTGCCAGCTCTCAATCTCTTTTATATGGCAACCCAGTGAGATGACCACTGCCTGCAGGAAGCCCTGTGCTCTGAGCTAGAGCAACAGCTCATCCCTAGCTGGGAAAGCCCCTTCCACTGCTATGGAACGGGTACTTCCTGGCTGTCCAGTGTGTATTGCTTTATTAACTGCAGCATGCAGGGCTTGATAGTCCCAGCACAAACCAGAGCAGGCACCTGGTGAACGCACTGGCTTCTGCAAGAAACCCCAGGGAACCTCTCTGCTCTGTGGTCTAGGATGTAGGTTTATGTTGCTTAGCTCAGTAATTGGTGGCTGCAGGCTTCAGGAACTTGATGGAGGGAACTTAGTGATTAAAAACATCAGTCACTAATAGATAAGGTCGGGATGCACTTTCCAACATTCTAGGCTTATGTATTCATAAAGTAGCTGCTAATTAAGAACACTGTATTCTTGTGCTTCAACTATAAAGCATCGTTTGTGATGGCAGTAAGCCCATTGAAATTGGTCATTACCATATTAGCTCGACTCTTCTCTGAGCCATTAACTAATAAAACAGTCATTGGCTGCTTTTAAATGTTATTACACTATTGGTATGTTTAACAGCACAGAGCTGCGCTCTAACAACTGCTGTGGGTGCTGGCATTAACACGTCGGGATCAGGGCTGGTGATGGTCCTTCCAGCATTGGCTGGATGCTCCATTGTTCTGCCCACTGTTGCAGGTAACCTGAGCAGGGCTGATGCTGTCCAAAGGATAGACTGCAGGGCTCTTGGCATGAGCAAGTCATAAATACCAAAGATAATTTGAAACCAAATTCTTTGTTGCAGCAGGGCCTTTTAATCTTGTGGAGATGCAGAGAGAAGCAGAGCCTCGTTTTTAATTGATACCAGGAGTTTAACTGGGCACCCTGTGACTAGAGACATATTGATGCAGACAGATGCTTAATGATAGCTCGAAAGGTGTCTGCAGGACAGGTGCTTAAGCCTTCTCAAAGGCCTTGGCCAAAGCACCACTGCCCTGGAGAGCTTGCTTGACTCCTGCATTCATCTTCAGATACAAAAATACTTTTTAAAAAAACCCTTTCCTGTGTCCAGAGAGCTTTCAGGCACACACATTGTGGTTTGCACATCTAGTGCTCACTCTCACAGGACATGCTCTGGTCAGAGCCAGGCTCATCATGGCTGGGAAGCAGCTAATCTTTGTTTGGCTTCACCAGCCCTCCAGCAGTCAGAGAGGATGGGTTCCTAGCTGAGCATCCTCCCCATGGCTGGTAGAAGCCTTTCTATTGTGGGGTGGGACAGCACAGGGACTATGCTGGGTAGTGGTGCTGTGCACAGCAAGGAAATCACTGCTGGGGTACTATCACCTTTTTCTTTTCCATCCGCTGGGCTGCTGTCCGTGCTCTCTGCTGCTCCATCCACATCTCCTTGTATTTGTGTTGGAGGAGGTCAAAAAAGGGAGTAGAAGGCCTGGCAAAAATTGAAAAGACAACAATATAATCTCCAGGATTAACACCTCTCTTTACCTTCCCATCTCTGATGCCCATCGCTGCTCCTGGAAAATGTGATTGGTGAGAACATGGCTAAACCCTTGCACTGGAAAAGGCTTTCTCTTCCTCAAGAGACTCAACCCCACATTCTTTTGCAGTTAACACACCACAGCCTGCACGCAGGCACAACCTACATCTCTACATGTAGGGTCCATACCATCACTGCTGTTCAAGCCCTGGTGTGCTGGAAGGATCATCGAGCACCACAAACCGTGGCTCAACCTTAAGCCCTGCGATTGTTCCAGGAGAGTGTTTCCCAGCTGGTACCTGATGGTGGGGAATGAAGCTGAGCAGGGCTCTCCAGCAGTGGAGAGCTGGGTGCAAAGCATGTTTTGCTAAAGCAGTGCTGCTTTTGCTATTAAAATATCAATATTGAGAAGCTCCTGACAGATGCAATGATGGATCTGACGAGAGGAGTAAGCGCTGCCTGAATAGGGATCAGAAGGGACTCAATGCAGATGGTAAGGTGTCTGCAGCAGGAAGGACCTCAAATGCTGAGCCCTGCTCTTGTGCCTCAGCTGCATAGACCAGATGTATTTGCCCCTTGAAACAGGTTGTCAGGGAGCATCCTGACAGGAGGGGACAGCAGCAGAGGAGCCACAGATGACCACAGCTCTAGAAAAACTGTAAAAATAAAAAGCAGTTGCTTGTTGGCCAGTGTCCCATTTGGCTGCTCTGAGCTGGCATTAACCTGACCAGCTTGTGGCAGAGCTGCAGCCTGACAATGCTGAGCCTTGCTGCTTGCAAGGGAGGACACTTTAACTTCATCAGCCAATGTGGGAGGAAGAACAGGCAATGGTGGCAGCCAGGTTCTTGCCCTGAGGACAGCACATAACAGCAGCACAACCCTGGCAATAAGCTCTTTCCCCAGGACACAAACACTTGAAGGTGATGGAGGGCCTTGATCTTAAGTTTTATAGGTCCTTGCATGCCTTGGTGGGGAGGGACTTTACCCATCTCAGTAGCAACCCATACTAGTGTGGAGCCATCAGCCTCAGCTCCGCTCCCACCTGTAGTCTGCAGTGCTTTCAGCTACAGCTTCTCTAACAGAGGCAGTGCTTTCCCTGCCTGTCTAGGCCAAGAAACTGGGGACTTGAGCTAACTGCTGGGCTGAAGGTGGTTTTCTGTGGGGAGAGCCTATGCGCTGTGGAGTGAGCTGGTGCTCCAAGGCTTTTGGCAGGAGCAGGTCTAAAATCAGTAGCAGCCAGCTTTTAGCAGTCTGGAGAATCTTTGGTGATCACAGAGTGCGCCAGCAGCACGTATGCAAATAGTAACTCTTCTGTTTCTTGTTCCTTCACCCCTGTGGTGACTTTTATTACTTAATTATTGCACACCACATGCTTCAAAACAGCCTAATCTATGGTCGTGTTTTCTAATGATACTAGATGTGCGATCCAGCAATATACATCCCAAGGGGGCATTCATATCAGAGGAGACATCCTTCTGCAGACCTCCTGTTTCATAGATCACATGCTGCAGGGCTTTTCAAGGCTTCGCTTACAAATCAGCTGTGCTGCTCCAGACTGATATCTAGACACACTTGGTGCCAAAGAGGACACTGACATTTACCCTTTATCTGGTCTTCTCCCTGCTCCTTCCATTCCTGTTTGGCATTTCACACTGATCAGAGCTGGGGAAAGTATTTGCAAAGGATAAGCAATGTGGCAAGCCTATGGTCCAGTGTCTTATTGTCTGGATGGGTCTCCAGTCTCATGGCACAGTGTAAATTGTGGTGGTCCTGGCACAAGCATGTGGTCATCTTGCACATGGACTCTTTTCCTTGGCCTGTCCCTTTGCTCTCGAAATCAGGAGCTTTCCTGGTGTGCAGGAATAGCAGGGAGGGACGCAGGAAAACATTGAGCTTTTGTGTGTAGTGTTTGATTATTGATTTTTGTGGAAGCTGAATGTGCTCTCTCATCTCTATGGAGGTGACTTTTACTATCTCCAGTGGACCAGCCAGTTGGTGACTGATTAGTCCACAGCTGGCTTGTAAGTAAATGCTTGAAAGGACACATTTGGGTTGATGCTCTTCAGAGATCCTTCCCTGCCGTGTGATTAATCACATTTAAGTCCTGATCCAGCAAAGTATAGAATCATGCCTGGAATAATACACGCATGAACAGCCTCTTTGAAACTGGTGGGAATGACTCGTGTGCTTAGTTAGACACGTAAGGTCTGGTGGGGCTGTGGGACGTGAGGCTTCATCTTGGCTTTTCCTGCCTCCTTTGAGAGAAATACTGGGAAAGTGGGGAAGAGCAGGGGCTATCAGGTAACATGCTTGTTTTGCTAAGGTTACCAGAGAAATTTCAGTGAGGCAGCTTTTCCTTTGTAGGTCAAACGCTGATCTCATTGGAGGGGATGGGGAATTTTGGCCCCGATATCAGCCCTGCTTGGCTGTGTGACAGTATTTCTCATTTGCAGCTGGCCTTTGGGAAAACCTCCTCTTGCTTTAGTGTTACTTAAGGACAGGGACGAACGGCGTGTGTGTTCTGTTCCCTTTTGTCACCCTGCCCAGATGTCACTCCTGAACCGGGAGGGTTTTGCTGTGATCATCTGTGGCTGCTGAGGGGAGAGTGGGAGAAACATCTGCTGAAAATGCTTATTGCGGATTAAAATCCATCTCGTTCAAGAGTAACTCAGATCTCCTTGTTTTGGCACAAGCACCCTGCCACAGAAAGGAAAGGGGAAAGAAGTTCTGATAGGATGCAACAAATTATTTATAATTGTGGAAAAAAAAATAATCAGCTGCTTCCTTTTATAGTCAAATAGTTGGAGCCACTTCTAATGTTGACGCTTCCTAAATATTTTAAAATTTATCTGTGCACATTTTCAAAACTATTATCCCTGAAACAGTTCCTGTCTCTTTAATAGGCTCTTTCTAATTTATTTTCAAGAGTCAGGGTACAGACCTATTTTCAACTGAAATGACAAGCGCCTGCTAACTTGGTTATACGATGTGGTATGTGAGCCTGCCAGAGATCTCCTGGAAAAGAAGCTGCAGCCTCCTAATAGGCTATTTTACTGTGAAAACAATGTTAAAAAGTATAATAAAGTATTAACAATATTAAAATAAAACAGTGTAGGCCTTAAATGAGCTACAAACTAGTTAAATCTATTCTATTCAATATGAGCCTTCAGTGCTTTGCAGCTGATACCTCAGAGCTGGGATTTATCTAAAATGAAGGCACCAGGGACATGCAAGAGAAATGGTAATTATAATTTGCAAACATTAGGCTGACACTTTTTTGTGTATGTGTGTATAAATTCTGACAGCTGTGATTTGTGCCATGCCAAATAGTGCTCCAAAGAGCCGGGAAGGGTTCCCTTTCTGGCAGGCCATCCTCAGAGCAGCAGCTCATTAAAACTTTGGAGAAGGAGAAGTTGCCGAAAACAGGAAGGCGTCAGAACCATCTGAGGGACTTTTGGTACACGCTTGTTGAAAGGTGTTTGAGAAGAGAGCCTTGGGTCTGACAAACTGGAATTTTAGTACGCCTCTCCGTTCACAGTGGGGCAAAATAATTGGTCATCAGTGACTACTAATTTGGTTTAGTAGCCAGAGGCGTTTTTTTTCTTCCCAGAAAATCAATGACAGTGCCGAGGTCTGTTCAACGTGATTCAGCTCAAGATGGGTCCTCATTTACCTCTTGATGCTTCTTCGACTGGAGACAGCTATTTTGTTAAAATGAAATTAAAATCTATCTATAATACTCGGCTCAGGGAGCGGCACCCGTCAATGCCATGCTGCTCTTGAGGTTTCAAGGTTGTCAGGCTTCCCTCCAACTTCTTTTCAAAGGTTTATACACCAACAGGAAAAAAAAAAAGGTGCTTTGCAAAAGTGGATGCAAAGGATTTTTGCTCAGGCAGGGGGGTTATAGCAGCTTAAAAGGTGCAATCAATGTGATGGCTAAGTTGTGTTATAAAAGGCTAAAAACTTGACTTGTGATTGCCTTTTTCTTGTATAATTCAAAAGCAGAGGGGCTTGTAAATATTTTAGTGCCAACTTCAGCCCTTGGATTTTCCAGGTAGCTTTCCAGCCAGTGCAGACAGCTCCTGCAGCACTCTTCCCACTGCTGCTTGGGATGGGCTGTGGCAGGCAGCGGCGGAGCGAGGGAGCAGAGGACATGTGCGTGGGCACTGACTCCCCAGCAGCCCTGCAGCTGTTTGGGCTGTGCTGAAAACACTGCTCTGATTTCACTGGCAGCAGGATCTGGCCCTGCACAGGTGCTTATACAACAGATAAAGCATACAATTTAATTGTTTTGTGTTTGGGATATTAAAACAGTGTTGCAATGCTGCTGCCTATTCTGAAACTTTAACCCTTTCTTGCAAGGTAATGATGTTCTGGGGGCTTTTGTGGGCCTAAGGTTTTGCTGGTGTCCTTCCATCTAAGATGATCTGCTGTGGTACAAGTGGGATCAGTCTTTGGGGCCTTCAGTCCATTGTATTCTTTCCTTGGTGTACTTCATGACAGGAAGGATTTGTCCCATGGTAGCAGTGTCCATAAAAAGATTTCCCCACGGCTTGTGGCTGGGTCAGTTGAACCAGCTCCCACCAGCTCAAGGTGGTTTCTTATTGGGAACCAGTTTGGTTTCACAGAATCACAAGGTTGGAAAAGACCTTTAAAGATCATCAAGTCCAATCATCAAGTCCAATCATCAAGTTTCCAGCATCTCTGGAGTGTGGGGCTCCTCAGTGCAGCCAACACAGATCATCTTTAGCAAATAAATCCTGAGTTGGGGCCTGCAGTTCTGCTCAGGGCCTTGGGGCATGGTCAGTGCGGGCAGCAGTAAGGAATTACTGCTCTGGTCCCCCTGCCCTGGAAGGGGGCTGATAGCACAGGAACACTCTGATTACAGCTCCCTTGTACTGCTGCATTGCCTGCCTTCCTCCCTGGTTACTGATGGGCTGGAGCTAGCAATCTATCTACCATTAATTTGTCTCTGTGTAGCCCAGCAGGAATCTGGGGCATGATTACAGCTCTGGCCCTTGTGTGAGAGCCGGCATGGCCCCGGCATCCCCCTGCAAACTGCCTGGCTCTTCCTTGCCTTAATTGTTCCCCTTTGGCCAGTGGACCTGTCTCTTCTAACAAGGGCAGCGAGGAGGGTTGAGGTAATTGAAGCACTTAGCCACACTCCCAAGCCTTGCCTCCTGCAGCTAATTAGGAAAGAGGGCCGCTGGGCTCTTCGTTATTTCTTTTAATTGTTTGTGGGTTTTGCATAACAGTGAATGGCAGAAGAGGGATGTGCAGCTACTGGTGAATCCTTGACTTTGAAATTTGTATAAAAGGTCACTTACAATTTGTTAACGCTTTCACAAGAGTGAATTCAATTAGCGGCCCCGGCAGGCCCCGCACACACGCGTGCGAGTGTTGGTAAGGAGAAGGGAGGGATGGCAAAACAAGCAGGGCATGAATGTAAAGGCTCTTCATTTTCCTAAGGAGCTTGTGGTCTACATGGTGAAGTTATAGGCCCCTTACAGCTTTATGGTCCTCTAAACAGGTCCTAGCAATAAACCCATGGAGAGGCCTTGAAAGATCATTTTTAAATGATCTCCACTTGTCCTCACTTTTCATTAAACACTGAAGAAAATAACAAGAGAAGAGTTGGTAGAAAACACTCAGGGACCAATTTTTTTTGGCAGTCTTTGGGCTGGAAAACTCAGGGTTGAAATAGTGGGTCTTTCACCTGTGTGGCAGCTGCAGGATCTGTGCTGTTGAAACACTGATTAGTTGGAAACTCTGAAGCTTCTTTACAATCCTTGTAATTTGGATGAGGAAATAACAATATAAATTATTTCACTGTGGGCAGCCAATGAGGCAGTGGCTCCTTCTAAGTGTCAGAGGATCTGTTATTTTGCTCAGAGGGCTCGTATGTGCGGAACAGTAAAAAGAATAAAATCCATTGTAAACACGCACTTTAAAAGATTTATCAGATGCTCATAGCTGTACTTAGGAGCACACATGGTTACAAGAGCACCAATTTGCTTTACTGTTCCCTCCCAGGCCCAGAGTGAGATGTATACTTGTAATGGTCCTAAATGCACACATGGAAACACGTGTCTTGCAGTGAAGGTAGGAAGCTGGCTCTTACCCATTAAATACCTGGCTTTGCAAGCTGGAGTTTGTGTGTTAGCATTGATTTTTGGGTTGGAGAAACCCTTTGGCTGGCTTAATTGAAGATTATTTATTTGTCTTCAACACATTTGGCTACTGGCTGGAAATGTGCTGTTAACCCCTGAGAAACTCAGGTAGGACTTGGTTATGGGGCAGAGCCTGCCTGGGGGTCTCGTTCCATGGCTGAGAGTGAGCAGTGCTCAGTCAGTCTGCAGCCATCAACGAATGCAAAACATCCTGGCAAGTAAACCCCCCCACAACACTGAGCAACACAAATCAAAGAGCAAGGTCTTCCCCTTGACCTCTATTCCATGCTTGAATCCCTCTGGCTGGGTGGGAACACTGTTTCGTTTGAAAGGAGATGATGTCAATGAGGGCTGAAAAGCTTTGCTTTCACACACACATTAAAAAAAGGATCCTGTGGTTATTTTCCCTGCCCCAGGTTTTCATGGCACAGACTGCAAATGCAGAACTCTGTGGGGGTGAAAAGTCCACTTGTGGTCTGAAGCAGTTTGGGGTGGTGAAAGTTTTGGTGGAAATTTTTCAGCCAGCTGGAATCGCTGGAGATAAACCCACAGGCAGCAGCCAGCCTGTGTGGGAGAGTAAATTACTTTCCTATTCAGTGTAATCCAATTGGCAACACGTGATCTAAATCTCTGTTCTTTACATCTTTTTTTTTCCCAGCTCTCTGGCTGATGGGCAGGACTTGAACCTCACACCAAACCATGCCCTGGCTGATTGCAGGGTATGGTTTGGCATGAAGGAGCCAAATGCAGGAGACTGAAGTAGTCAAACTGCTACAACTGCAGTAAGTAACTACACTCAAGGAGAACCAGTATCTTCATGGTGCACTCAGGACTTTTTTAAAGGGGGTAACAGGTCTTTGCCTAACTGGATGCTGCAGCCACCTGGGCACGAGGCAGCATGGTCCAGGCAGATGTGGCTGAGAGCTCTGTGGTAGCTGATGAGCGCACAGAGCGCACATACCCAGTCTGGAACATTGGCAGTAGAAGAAAATGATTCTTGAAATAGAAAATCTTATCTTAGCAGTGTGAGAGAGGTGGCAGACACACAAAGTGCCTTTTGCTGTGGAACTGGGTAGGATATGCAATTATCTGAACTGATGGGAGTCCTACATTTTTGGTTGCATTTTTCTGGTGCCTTCAGCCTGACAGTGGTTCCAGGCACTGTTATGTTTTTATAATTTATTTTGTGAGTGCTCAGACTTTTTTCTAAAACTTTTGCCCTGATCTTTTGGATTCTAATGACTTTTACAAACTATTTGCTTGGTTTCCAGTGATGGTGGATTGGGTGTGGGCTTGCTATAATATTAATCTTTCCTGTCTGTCCAGCTTTTCCTGGTGAATTCTTTCCAGGAACACCCTCTGCTCTTCAGTATTGTTTCTGTGACACATCTTTAGCTTTTTCTTAATTTCAGGGCCGTTATTAATGACCTGAAATGTTCTTTAAGTGTCTCAAAAATAAAGCTACCTGTGCACTCTGTGCCAAAGAGATGCTGAAAATATCTAAGCGCCTTCTGGGCAGCTTCCTAAATTTTGCTCTGGCTGGGTGCAGACATCATGGACACCTTGGGTGGAAAGGCCACTTGTAAAGCAGAAGCATGAACAGTGAAACCTCCCTTCTTGGGAAGGTGAAAGCTAAGGACAGATCTGTCAGTTAAGCCAGGGAGCTGCAGGGATAGCCAAGGTAACAGCTGAGCTGCTAAAGGCCAGTGAGACAATTGTCAACTGAGCATCAGGACAATCACAAATGAAACAAAGAAAAGAGGAGGTACTGGATAACTGGTGCCCTTGGCCAACTGTAACAATTTGAAGACAAGAGATTGCAGTGACCAAATGCTATAGAGAAGTGAGTTAGCAGGAACATGGTGACAGTAGCTGCTGAAGGATTAAGATCGGTTTTAGGGAATGGGAGGTGGAATGGTAGGAGGAGATGGAGCTAGAAGGAAAATGGGATGTAAAATTCAGAAAGGGACGGTCGAAGTGAAGGCAGACAGTGGGGGGGGACCCGGCAGGAGATGTGGGGATGACAGAGTGCCAGGGAAATCCTGCCAGCACACCCAAGGTCAGCCCAACCTACAGGCCAACTGCCAAGTGGATGGTAGCGTGCTGGAGGCAGGGTTATGGCCATGCAGGGTTTGAAGGAGGTACAGGTGTAGGATGGCAGAGAGCGGCATGCTTGTGCTGTCCTTGTGTCCAGGAATACATTCTGGGACATGGAATGGAATTATGAAGCTTGCACTGCTACGCTCTTTTCTAAAAGCAACCCTGGCAGTCCTGGATAGTGTGATCATGCCTAGGATGTCCTCTGTACTGCTGGCTCCTAGGGAGAAAACTTGTGCTTGGGGTACCACCTGTGTGCTGGTGTGCTTTGGCATCAAACTCCTTGTGTGACCTTGTGTGAATCAATATGATGTGAAAGGTAGCTATCGACAGCATCTGTATCTTCGTGCTTACTTCTAGTTCCAAAAATGATAATTTAATATTGACTAATTTCAGTGCACAGTGAACTTCAAACAGGAAAAGGTGGTTAGAAGGATAAATGTGGGTCTGAATGTCTTTTGGTTTTCCCAAATACAACTTGAATACCAAGCTGTACTGACACCGGTGAAGATCTTGGAGGTCTTCATAGACCCTTTGTGTCTTCAGATTTCCAGCACCATTATGCAAAGCATAAGGGTTAAATACACCTACTAGTTCTGTGTTGTGGGGGTATTTTAAATGAGAAGACCTAGGATTTGGGTTCAGGAGGACTGTGACCTTAGTCTGCACCCATTTTACAGCTATGCAATGTCATGGACAGGATGGGTTTAGCTCCTGGAAGGGGGAGGTATTGCCAGTGACAGGTGCTTTCCTTGACAGAGAAGGAGTAGACATGTTTGTGGTGGGGTTGAAGGCTGGGACAGGTGAAGCTGAGTGCATGCCATGACGTGGCCATTACCTGCGCTCAATGGACACGTGCTCCTTGCAAATTGTGGCTGGCACAAGGCAGTTTGTGTAGAGATCAGAACCCAGTGTGAATTGGGGGATTCTGACTGGAGGATGCCCCATGGGGGAGGCTGGGACCCTACCACATCCTCGTTACCGCTGACCTTGGCACGAGCACTGCCTGCTGATGGATCAGCTATGGAGCTGGACAAGACCCTGGGGAACCACTGCATTATCTATTATCGTCCCATCAGTGCCTTCCCTGACCCCTCCCAGCTCTGAATGCCACAGGCATCAGGGAGGGAATAAATCTCTGTCTAATACTGAGAGAGAGAAGGGAGCAAGAGCAGAAAAAAGGAGAGATGAAAAATGTTCTTTTTATGACTCTCACAACAAAGCTGGGCCACATGATTCGTAGCAAACACTTCTCTGGGAAAAGGGAGGGAGAGAATAGGGGGAATCAGCAAAAAAGCAGAGCTGCTGCTCTCCCCTGGAAGATGCCCATAGGGAATTAATAGTGGGGTATGGGTGACCTTTGAAGGTAAATATCCCAGGAAAGGGAGGAGGCCTCAAAGCTTCAGAAAGCTCACTCCAGTGTCTGACGCTGCCTGGCAAAATGCTCCATGCAGGACACGTCCACTGTGACTGAAAAGCAGAGGTGGGAGTGATCTGCTATGCCAGAGGGAGCAGTGGGGCTGGGGCATGATTAATTAGGCACTAATAGCAACCACAGCATTTGTGTTTGCTTCTTTTGGGGATGAGCCGGGAGACCTTGTACTTGAGAGCCTGGGGAGAGCTCCTGACCGACCTCAGTGTCTTTAGGAGACAGGAGCCTTTAGCAGCGCAACCCAGGGCTGGGGATACATTGCCAGGGCTTGAGGAACCCTCTGCACTTAGCTGCAAGGCCACAAAAACCTTCCTGAGACAGTTCCTGGGTTCTCTGTGCTGCTCTTCCCGGGGAGGCAGCCCAGCCCCGAGGCTGCGTGCTGGCACCAGCTGCAGTTCTGGCTGTGCAGAAGTATCACCCCACAGGGTCTGCAGCAGTGCTCCGGGGATTGTCCCAGGGCATCGGCATCACCAGGCAAGGTGGTTGCAGCAGCTTTCAGAGCGATGGGAAGGGAACTTTCCTCTCCTGCCTTCCCAGCTGTACTGTCTGTGCTGTGCCTTGGGCCAGGGAATGATGCGCAGGCTCTGTTTGTGTTGAAAAACTTCACTGCACTAGAGGTGTTTACCAAAGCAGGCATTTCTAAAGGCAAGTGAGTGCTTGAAGTTATGGAAAAAGCCCATATGCCACTGCTCACTTCTGCCCCCAGACAAGCATGTACCTGAGTTGCCTTCCCAGTTATCAGTTGTAAACACACAGGAGTCCAAAACCAGAAGCAACTTAAATCCTTTGACAACCAAGTGAATTAGAACGGGGCAGGTCTTGCTGAACCCAGTTGGCTGTGACTGGGGACAGGCTTTGGGTGCTCACCGAAGTGGGTATCTTTAACTTGCCAGCCATGGAAAACTGTGTTAAATTCCCACTTTTACCCAAATGGCTGTAACAACTCCTTGGTAATCCCAGTAATTTGATTTTGTCTATAACGTGCTTTTAAAGTAAAGAGATAAATACAATCAGTCTGCATAAAAGGTAGCTATTAAGAAGCAGGCAAGTTGTACAATAATAACTTTAAATTAAAAGCCCTTTCCCACTACTTCTGCTGTTGTGGGGTCTGCAGATTTTCCTTAAAACTTTTGAAACGTGCCTAGACTTTTTCCAGGCAGCCATTTAACCTCCGTTTATGAAGAAATAAAGCAAAATTGATGTTGATTTTTGCCTACGTTGGGGGATACTTTTGCAACATAAAAGCCCTTTTGCCTGCAATTTGCAGAGCAGCCCTGTCACATCGGTGAGGGCTGATCCTGATAAAGATAAAGCTTTATAGCTGGGGCATTGGCAGCTAACAGCAAGCTAATGCTACATTTTCATTTTGATGCAATTAATGTTAATGTCTGCTACGAAAATTGTCATTAAATACCATTTTAAAATCCATTCAATTTGCATATGCAAAGCCCATTTACTATCATGTAAAATACACAGAGCCGTTCATCACGTCTTTTCTCTAGAATTTGTAGCTGTTGTTTTCCTGGTAGCGATTATTATCCAGCTCTTAAAATGAAACCTAATGTCTGGCCCAGACCTGCACAGAGCATGGAAACCCTCAGTGCTCCAGCATCAGTGGCAGGGCTGCTTCAGAGCCCCTTTCAGAGGTTTAAAGCGCTTGCTTGTGTTGGACTCACTCCAGCCCACAGCCTCCCTCAGGCTCCTGCAGAGGACAGGCAGTGGAAGGACCTGGAAGTCAGTCGAAGCAAGGTGCAATGTTCTCTCCTGCAGACTCCCAGTTGCACAATTTTCCATGAGAAATCAGTACAGTTGGGAGCTGCTGTGTGAGGGGATGTTAAATGGGTCACTGCTGTACCCGTTTGAACCTTGGGAAGAAGGGCTTGTGTATGCTGGGTGCTTTATAAAAACTCTTGGGAGATGCTGCAATGCAAAAGGCTTAACTCAGTGAGAAGGCTTGAATGCCCTGCTGCATTGCAAGGGATGGATGGGTGGGCATGTACCCATCTGTAGAGGAGTTGCTGGGGGGCAGGAGGTACTAGCTCCCCTCCAGCTGTGGGGAGAGCCTGAGAGAGCAGTGGAAAACTACTTTACCTCCATTCTGCTGTACTACCAGTTTCTGCCCAATGCAGGGAGATGAACTGAGAAGTGGGAGAGTGGGATAAAAAACTTGACCTGATCCTTAACTCAACCAGGTTATTTCAACCCATGCAAACAGGTAGAAATGTTGTTCTTCTGACTTTCTGACCTTAAGACATTGTTCTGACTTACAACTTTTCATGTTCCTTTAAGTTAAAGGATTGGCTTTGAGCATACTTTTAAGAGGTTCCAAACCCTTAGTGCCAAAGATGAAATGGGGATGTGTTGTGGCATGTAGATGAGATTTAGGTAGCTGATTATGTAACATGCAGGTGTAATCAGATGTGAAGTGGTGCTGTGGCTCAGTTGCAGCCTATTCAGGTTCAAGACACTTCTCTTTTGGGGACTCTGCTAGCTGAGATGTGCAGAGACACAGATGTGAGGGTAGGAGGGATAATTTCATTCTGAGATGGGCCTCAAGCTTCCCCCCTTACCGTGCTGTGATGCCAAAAGTCATGTCTGCAGGTACTTTAGGGAGAGATCTCTTGAAGTGACTGTAGTTGTCATCTTTGCGCCGAATGTCCTTGGCCTTGTAGTACAAGTTAAACTCATGGGCTGTGGTATATCCAGCCTTCAGAGCACCACGGTTCATGGTGATGAAGTCTCGGGGCATCTTCTCAACTGTAGCAGTCCTGGGCTTTACTGTTTGCCATTGGCCTATTGCTGGAGGTGGAAGGAAACATGAGAGGCAAAGAGAAGATCAGGTATCTGGGTAACTCCTCTTTGGGAAGGCAAGTGGAAGCTTGTGCACCATGCACATGGGCTTTGGTGTGTGTGCTTTTTGTCATGGTTTCACAGTGGAGTGAACTTTGTATCCTAACCCACTGCATGTCAGATGGGGACAGCTCCCATCTGAACCCGGTGTCACCTTCACCCTGGCTTGCTCAGCAGGTCTGATTTCCCAGGGAAATCGTCCCTGAGAGCACAAAGTAGGACCTCTCTCTGGTTTTGGAAGTGGCCATGTGTATCACACATTGCAGGTCCAGTCTCGGTGATAGTAATGAAAGCAGGTGAATGTTGGAGCTCTTCAGCTCTAACTTGGTGAGAAGTACTGAAGGGCACTGGGGAGGAGAGGGGACTCCCTGCTATAGCGTTAGGACTTTGTTGCAGTCTATGGTTTAGTGAGGTTGTCATACCTTCAGGCACTCCCCCATCTGTCCTCTTGATGTACAGGCCGTATGAAAAATCAAAGCCTGGCAGGGTGGTGCAGTTTCTCTGGGGCTTCCCCAGCTCTGCCTGTGAAGAGTGGAGTTAAAGGAGAAGCATAAAGAACTCTTCTGATAAAGTAAAGCCCCTGAAAATAAAATCATAATGGAATGTGTCTGTGAGTAGCAGGAATGGCTCTGTCTGTGCTTGGCATGGGTTTGAATCCCACTGTCTGGACACAAGCAAGTGTGATGGTGTGAAAGGAGAACTCAGGCATGAGGCTTCACCAGAGCTGAAGCCGTAAGGGGTGCTGAATTTCACACAAGTTTTTACCCAAGCTATGAAGTCACCTAACCCTTCTGGAAATAAGGATCCTGACTCAGTATATAGAGACTCAAAGTCTCCTTGTTTGGTTAATTTTTCTCCTGGCTGGGATATGCTGCCATGGTGTCTACTGGGGAAGCTACAGCTAGTCTTAACTTTTTTTGAGTTGTTTGATTTCTGAGTTGTGCACCCTCCTAAAAAGTTGGCACAAACTTCCCCAAGTGTGGTCATGTCACCAGTCCTGCCTGGGAATAATCAAGACGCAAGGCATGTGGCAGGGGGAGCATCAGGGGGGTGGAGGGGGAGCAGAGCCAGGGTTTATAGCACAGAAAAGACATTTCAAGCTCAATAACCTCTCTTCTGTTTAGCTTTAAAATGAACTATTCCCCAGTCCATGCGTGTCCCAGCTTGGTGGTGTCTGTGGGATTAACTGACCTCCCCTCACCCCTTTGTCTCTACCCTCCCATCTCCATGGTGAAGTCACTGTGGGATGTGTGTGTCTTGAAACCTTATTGCTGCTTGAAAGGGAGGTGGTGGCAGAGGGAAGGGGTGAGAGCCTGGGTCTGTGTGTTCCTGCTAGGAGGAGCTGGAGCAAGGTCAGGCAACAGGTTTCCTGGAGCGCAGGGGCATGGTGTGGGTGCCCTGGGATGGGTATTTTCTGTAGGGTGTGTGTGTGTGGGAAACTGGGAGGGTGGTGTAGGTGTTGGCAGGTCTTGCTGGGAGAAGAGCTGAAATCCTCCACAGTGCTTCCCCCCGGGTGGATTGTTGAACACTGACAGGGCTGTTGTTTCACTCCAGAGTGAACGCTCTGGATCAGGAGATGCTGAATCAATGCAGCCCTTTCTGCAGGGACCAAGCAAAGAGACAGGCTGAAACTCAGCCACCTCCAACTTGTCACTATGGGAGGTTGAGGCCGTGCAGCAGTTAATAAGGGATGTTGCTTATCAGCACTGCTTGTGTAGGAACCTCCCCCAGCCCCAAATGTACATTCTGCTCCCAGCCAGCACTGTGAAAACCCTGGCCAGGGTCTCAGAGCAGCCATGGTCTCCTGTACACTGTCAGCCTCATGGCTCCTTTCTAACGTGCTGCTGAGCTGTTCTGTGTCACCCTCAACCCAGGCAGAGCTCTTGCTGAGCAAATTCTGCCTGGAGATTGAAGGCTGGTGACCCCTGCCCAAAACAGGCACCTTTCCAGAGGGCTCTGCATGGAGGTCTCTAGAATTTCCTTGTAGTTCTTTGAACTTTTTTGCCTGGCACTGTTTTGTATGTTCAGCTTGGAGTTTCGCAGCTCCTATCTCTATGTAGCTACACAAACCCCTAAGAGCATGCAGTGGCTGTGGCACCAGGGCTC
This sequence comes from Zapornia atra, assembly GCA_013400835.1. Classification (NCBI taxonomy): domain Eukaryota; kingdom Metazoa; phylum Chordata; class Aves; order Gruiformes; family Rallidae; genus Zapornia; species Zapornia atra. The sequence goes on from VZTU01000886.1 coordinate 33,637, forward strand.
CTCACCAGTGTGTCTGGGGGTGAGATCATACCTGCTTGCTTGAGCAACTTGTCTACGTTGTGACAAGAGGTCCACTCCTTTGTGGAGGCTGGCTGGCAGCTTTGCCAGTTTGTGATTACTGGGGCTATGGGTCTGTACAGTTGTGTTTTTGCCTAAATCCTGACCAGCTTCCTTGGACTGGGAGGGAAGTGCTTCCTCTTTGGTCCCATTAAATCCATGTACTTGGAATGCTATAAAGCAGGTGTGGTATTCCCATGACTCTCAGGAGCACAAGTTCACTGGAAAATGAACTTTCTGGACTTGCCAAGATCCTTTAAACCTATCAGGCTCCTTGCCCAGCACAAAGCTACAGGTCCTTTGTTGTAGACAGACCTTTCTGAAGGCAATTGGCTGCTACCGGCTACAACCTGTACATGCCATGGCTGTATTCCCCCAGCTGCCTCCTGTGAACCTTCACTGGAGGAAGGGACTGTCCCTTCCAGATGTGTCCAGCACCGAGCAGGATGGGAGTGTGTGGACTTTTAGTGCTGCTGCCACCAAAATATCCCCCCCAGCACTAAGCCATATGTGCATACTGTGTGTGAGTTTGGGAGCTCACGTAAAGCATCTAAACCAGTGCCAGGGATGATGAAGAAGCTTTTGTGGCTGATGTATCTCTCCAGTATTTACAGCCATTTGTAGGCTAGCTATTTTTAGAGTAGTCGTCACCAATAGACAAGGGAAATGGTGTAATGCTCTTCAGATGAATATGAAGAGGCTTTTCCCAGGGATCATGTTCTGATGCCAGATCAGCTATGTGAGGTCAGAAATCTGCTTATGATGGCAAAGGTGTGGGAGAAAATAGCTGAGAAGCTGCAGGAGAGGAGAGAGGTTTGTAACCTGTGGCAAAGCTGCTTCCAGACCTTTGAGTGCAGAACTCTGCAGAAGGGAGAAATGATGAGATTTAAAGATTCCCTTCCACAGAGAGCCTGAGGTTAATGCAGTTGGGTGTCTGCTCCATCGCAAAATGAGTGCATGCTGTTTCCTCTTCTGATGGGGTGGCCTTTTACAGTCACTTAGCACTGAATAAATAAAGCTGAAGGTGCTGGGTTACTAATTAAGAAAACAAAATCAGGTCCAATATGTTGAAAATGGAATAACCTGTGCCTGAAGAAAATCAATGGGCTGGGAGGGCTCTGGTTGCCTGCCAACATCTCATATCCACAAAAGCAAAGGAGGAGGTAGTAGGAATGAATCTTGCTCAGTGTAATCCAAGATTACAGCCTTTCTCTTCTATAAATTACCAAACCGCTGTTGCAACCCCATGGGTTTCATGTGCTTGTCCTGGGGCACTGTAGGTGTGCTGTGTTGTGAAGCAGTGGGGACAGTGAGCCAGAGTTGATGCAGAAGATCCTTTCTTCTTCCCCAGCTCCAGTGCTGTTTCCTGTGTTCAGGTTTAGCCTGTCACAAAGCTGCTTGGCTGGAATACAGATCTGTCTGACAGCTGTGCCCATCAGCAGACAACTTCATTAAACCTCATTAAGATGTCATTTCTCTGCCTTATTTCCCACCTCTTGGCTCTAATTAAAACCGTCTCTCTCTGCATCCCAGGCGGTCCTAATTTTCTCTGGGTACCTTCTGTAAGTTTTCTCCCTTTATGACCTCAGTGAGGAAAATCCAGCATCTTAAATACTGTTTATCCAGCCCATTTGGAAAAGACAACTTGAGACTTTTTCCTGAAGCATTCCCATAGCATCCTGCAGAGATCATTACCTCCTCCTGGGGCTGTGAGACCCCTGTGCTGAGGTTTTGTTTGTGCTCTCAAGCCATCTTTAAAGACAAAGCTAATGCATCCTTCCTCCTTGGACACTAACTTTCATGGTTGAACCAAGCCTGTCTGAACTGGGTTTGGAGGGTGTCATGCTCAGACTGGCCGCAGTGATGGGGGTGTTTGATCAATAGGGATACCCTTGTTGGGTGAAGAGAGAGCAGGGTTGGGTTTATTGAGCTCCCTGACCTTTGCCAGGTAGTTTCCAATTGGTACAGTCCTGGATTTTGAGTTCCATGTTTGCATTTTAAGTGTCTAATGGTGTTGGGAAATGTTCACTGCCAGGGAAGGCTCGGAAATGGATGTGTCTAAGAGGTGAGTGTGTTGCAAAGGTGTGTGGAAGTACGAAACCTTTAAGGGTTCTGGGTTTTGTTGCAAGACTTATTTGTCCTTCATCCCCTGGTATTTCTGACCCATCAACACTCATTGCATTGATCTTGTAAAGATAAGTCTGGGAGAGCAATAGGAGATCTGTCTGTTCGGAGAGGTATGGTGAGAGATGGGGCTGTGGGTTTTGACTCCCTGCATCCAGTGCAGCCCTTTGCTGGGAAGGGATGCTGAGCAAATCCACGAGTCCTCCCCTGCTCTGACTCAGCCGGGGCTGCCATCCCCTCCTCAAAGGCTCTGCTCTGTGAACGCCCACAAACCCAACACCGCTGCATTTCCAGCCCGCCAGGCCCTGCTTCCTTCCCTACCTTCTGTTCCCCTTTTCATTACACCCCCTTGTACAGTAAAGCCTCCCGTCACGCTGCCATTACTAGTATTATTGCAGATTTACTGCACTCGCAGAGTGAAGTGATTGCAGTGACAAGGCCCAGCATTTTTCCCTCCTTCCCCCCGCGACAGCTTGAAATCAAGCCCTTCATTTGCATTTACATGATCTTGCTGTGCAGCTTATGAGATCGGGAGATTTATTTGCTACTTAGCTTGATGTTTGATTACACTCTAAGAAGGCAGTGAGCTACAAAGTGCAGGGATACATCAGAACTGAGCTACTGAAAGCCTCTGGGGGACAGTATCTCAACATCAGGTTTAGGTAGATGAGAAAGGGAATGTTCAGTGTTTTGAGAAAGGCAAATTTGATCAGATTTTTTTTTTTAAAGGTGGAGGGGAAAAAACTTACTTTCCCCCTCTCACAAAAAAGAAATGGGGAAGCAAGGATGTTAGAAAACCACACCTGAAAATCTGGATTTGTTAGTGTGGAAGAAATCCTAGCAGGGCTGGTGGCTGCTGGGCTGCCTTGCTGCAAGCTGCTTGTAACTTCCATTCCCAAGAAGATTATTATTAATAAAGTTGGCAGTTATCTTCAAAGCTATTCATAAACATTAAAGGTCAAAGTCTAAGGAAGCTTTGCTTGGTGAAGGACCACAAAATCTAGCCCTGATTTATTAAGCTTCAAAGCATACCACTGAGCATTAATTTTGCTGTAATACTGGGGAAACTGAGGCAGGGAACTACTGTGCCTGTGCAGGTCAGCAAAGGGAATAAAGTTTAGGTTGGGGAGAGAACTGGACTGTTCATGGTACACTGTGTGTGGAATGGGAGAGGAAATCACTGTAGTGTCCCACAGTGGTGAGTCCTCTGGAGAAATGGTGACTGCTGGGCAAACAGGGATGGTAAAGCTTGGGGATTTCACTTTGAGTTTAGCTCCTTTCATTACTCTAGGCAGTGTGGAGGCCCTGCTAACCTGTACCGTGTGTGGCCCACACTAACCTGTGTTCCTGACCTCCCTGGGAGCTGTACTTTATTAGCTAACAACTTTGAGCATCAGGTCTAAACTTGGAAGACTTTTTTCCCTCTAGAAACTACATTTTGCCTCACACCAGTGGCAGAGCACTGGTGGGACATGGCCCTTCCCTCACTGGTTAGATGCAGATGGCACAACTAGGCCGCGGATGCTAATTCCAGCCCAGGGTTGTACCTGCCCAACAACAAGCACCGGCTGACCCCTTCCCATCATCTCTGCTTACTATGGGGCCTTAATGCTGACAACCAAGGGCCATGCACACAGGTCCCTAGCACAGAAAGCCATAGTGAAGGAAAGCCACCCACTCTCTGGTACAGTAGCTTTGCATGTGAACTGTTTGTACTTAGCTTTTAGTCTTGAAAATTGCCGTGAGATATGCTATTACAATTAATCATTAAAGACTTAAGAAAGAGTATATCCCATTACATAAAAGACTCCAGTGATGATCTTTATCTAACTTGTAAAACGGGCAGACTTGATGCGACTGAATAATTTTCCTCTCATCTGCACAAAATCATGAATGCAAGTCATATGTGGAGCCTGAAGTGAACACTGCGAGACCAGCCTATAATTACCAAAACAGAAAAAAAGAACAGCGTTTTCTAATGAATGACAAGCCACTAGGTGGAAATCTAATTTGGTCTAATTAAGCAGCCTTTGTGAGGATTTGTCTTTAGATGAAAAGAGGGAGCCAAAGAGATCTAAATGCAAATGAACTCTATCATTTTGGTTTTAAAGGGCCAGACAGATATGAAAGTATTTGCGTACACAATACTTTCATTTGGCTTCATGGGTGTTTGCACCTTCAAGTTCTCTGCTGAAAAACCCTCTCTGCCCCAAATTTCTGGGATTCTGAGTACTGGTCACCCTTTGAGTTAGAAGGTAACGTGCTGTTAGAGGGGCAATTTTGGCAGTAGGGTATTGCAACTTAAAATTGCCTTTCTCTGTAACAGGGCTGCTTCTTTCTGCTGTTTGAAAATGGGTTTTGGGGAAGGAAAAAAGGCTTCTCTGCTTCAGAGTCAACTCCCAAGTCTGCTGCTTTCAATGTGTGGCACCATATAACTCTTGGGTCTTTAGGGGCACCTCCTGGACCCTGAGCTCCTCCTCAGCGCCTCTGTGTCAGTACGAATTACTTCAGCACTGATAAATCACCATCACCTTGCCCAGTTGTGCTATTTCTGCTGATTCTGCTGACAGTCTCCTCGCTGGGAGCAGTCAGTCCAGGTACAGCCCCAAAGGCTGAGACTCAACGGAGGTGCTTGACTGTAATTGAGATGGAAATATTGAAAACGATCTTTTCCTGCTCTATTAAATCTGCTTCTGGCTTTAAGATAAATTTCTGTCCATGTAAGGTTTCGTGCTGGCGTTGAAGGTCAAAGAAGTGTTTCTATAGTGGGTGTCACAGCTTGTGAAGTTGACATCAGCCTCTGTTTGTGTGAGAGCCCTAAAGCAGCAGTGCAGCCTGCAGCTGTAACCCAAAGCTGCTGGCAAGAAGGATGGGTTATTTGGGCTAAACTAAGTTGGATGCTAGGCTGAGGTCTTGCCTATACCTGATCTTTCTTGAGCTACAGCCACCACATGCCTCTAAGAAGTGGAACGAGCCTGGGGGAGGTATGAGGAAGCGAAGGACGGTGGCAGAGAGGTTTGGTACTGCACGGGGTGGCCCTGGAGCAGCTGAGACATCTCTGCATCCTTGCTCTTCCTACAGGCAGTGTTAAGGGGGAAAAGGAGGTGTGTATGGACAGATCAGGGTGGGAAAACCAGTGGGCAAATTCTGTCTTCAGCAGCTTTGGGGAGGATGTGGGCAGAATAGTGTGTAGCACCTTCAGAAAAATAAAAAAAATCTGTTTTACCATCTTAGCATTTGACTCTGCAGAGAGCTGCAAGGCCTCCAGAGAATGGCCAGGAAGGCTGCAGTGGGGTTGTCACATCCCAGAGACCTGCAGCCTTGGGGATACCTGTAGTGTTGCAAACCCTGGGGTGAAATTCTAGGGAATGCTTTTTCTCAGTGTCTCTGAGCTTCAGTGGGAGCACCGAGGTTCAGCTGTGAGAGTAGAATCTGGGTTATTTCAGGGTTGAGAAAACATTCTCTCAATGTTAAAGAGATGGGACAATGTTTTTCTGCTTTTCTAAAGTTTCTGTCCCCTGTCCCCTTTCAGCAGTCATGGCCTTTTCTCTGTTTCATCCTTAGTAATGCTTGTTTTATGTTAGGGGGAAGTTCTTTACAAAGAGTGGGGAGGTGCTGGAGTGGGCTGCCTGGAGAGATGTCAGATGCCCTGTCCCTGGGGGTGTTCAAGGCCAGGTTGGATGGGGCCCTGGACAACCTTGTGTAGCTCCAGGCCTGGAGGTTGGTGGCCCTGCCTGTGGCAGGGGGTTGGAACTTTATGATCCTTGGGGTCCCTTCCAACCCAGACCATTCTATGATTTGCTACGTCAAGCAAGATCCCCTTCTGTTCCTAAGGCCAGATGTTGTCCCAGATTACATCCAGCACAACTCAATGTTGTGGAGCTGCTGCTGTTGACACTGTGTGACTGGCTCCTTCAACTTCGTTTTAATTTCCTCCTGACTTTCTTTGGGTGCTACAGAACATAGCCTGCTATGTGCTGCCAGCACAGCACCTGGAAAGGCGCTGCAAGGAGTTGTATGCAAGTGAGGAATCAACCATGGGCCTTTTTGAGCAGACTATGGCCATGCTCCCTGTGCAGCAGAGCAGTTCACCAGTGAGACAGACCTCTGATTCCTCAGGCTAAATTCAATCCCTGGCTGCAAATGAGACACTGGCTGCCTTGAGAGCCACCTGTTAATTCAGGGCAGAATCTCCCTGAAGTCAAAGCACTTGTGGTTCTTCCTAGAATAAAATATTAAAATATTTTAGACTTAACAGGCAGCTTGCCAAATTCAGGCAAAATTCTGGTTCAGGAATATCTCTGCTTTCACTTAAGGAGAAACTCTAATCTCTGATCACAGATGCAGGAACTTGCCAACTTCAGTCACCTCATGTACAGAATAATCTCCATTTTCATTAGAGAATAGATAAAAGTTTTTGCTGTTAAAAAAGGATGCTGTTTCTTTAATGTAATAAAACCTCAGCAGGACAGAACGTCTTTACTAGACTATCCCCCACTATTCCCACAAGAAATCAAATATAATCCTATTTAAGAAGCTTTAAATAATTTTGAGCTTTCATATTGACTTATTAAAATGCAGCTTAAAAAACGCCTTCCTTGCAATCCCTTTACAAGGGTCAGGGATATAAAATTTGAAGAAATATGATTAGTAGATCAGTTGGAAAGATATATGCAGCAGCTTCCAATTTTATTATTTAAAACACCCTGTTAGAAGAACAGGTGATTCTATAAAAAGTGGCACCATGTCCATGAAGGAATGTAATCCCAGGGTCTCCAGCCCTATCTCCTGCAGTCAGCACCCAATACATCTGCTAGGTTTTTCTTAGACCTGAAGAGCCCTTGCAGCTGGGACAGAAGAGTTGGTTTCCACGTCCTCATACTCCAGCAAAAATAGAGGCTTATCAGGCTGTAAGCACAGAAGAAGCCAGTAGTGCTTGTGGCTGTCCATTGCTCAATGCAGAAATCACAGCAATGGTAATAGAGATGCAAATATGGCACAGAGGACAGAGCTGTGAGTATGGGTCTGGGTTGGCCCACAGAGCCTTTCTTCTACCACCTGGGAACTTTGAGGTGTGAAGATCTCCTGCCACTTTTCAGATGTTGGAGTGGGACAAGCTCCTCTTGCACTTTCTAAACACTATGTATTGGAATAGAAAAGTTATGGGATGAAACAGGGATCCTGCTGTGCTGATTTGAACTGTCTGCAGAGTGAACTTTATCTTATCCAAGCAATGGCTACAGATTCCACCAAGAAATCTCCTTCCAACTGACTTCAGCCCAGTCGCCCATGTTGAGTCCTATCATCCAGGGAAGAACTGGGATTGTAACCAAGAGCATTTTGGGGCATGTTGCTAGAAACTTTGTGCAAGGTGCTAAGCAGAAAAATTTGAGTCAGTTAGGGGTTATCCTGAGCTGCTTCTCTGCAGTCCTCCTGGGATTAGCAGGATGTAAATGATGAGACAATTTGACCCCTGCTCTTGAAAGTATGTTAAATACAATGAAGATCCCAATTGTGCTGTCAGTTAGACAGAACTCCCATTAAGCACAGAGGGTCTTGTGCTAATGCAAGATAGCTGCCCAAATCATTTGCTCTGTCCTACAGCAAAATCTATTCAACATGCTGAAATTTAACTGCAAAACCCAGTGAGCAAAATCACACCCTGCCCGTTACACTTACAGCCAGTTACTGTGAAATCCTAATGTGTCAGACTTTCTCTGGGAAATAAGGTAACTAATAACTTTACTCCTGCCTAAGGCTGGACTTTGGTCAAGGCTGTCAAGGCTCCTATGATTTTCATGTGTTTTTGAAAAAATATCCATGATTTTGACACGTTGGGACTGGTGTGTGTGAGCAAGCAGGGAGCTGTAATAGCTGAACTTCCCCAGGAGATGCGGTGCTCAACCTTGGGCACTCTGCAAGCTGAACACCAAAGGCTCCTGAGCCCACAAGTGCCTTTATGTCCTCAGCTCCCCAAGAAGTCAATGGCAGTCAAGTGTGATTGACTGCTGGCAGCATCTTGCCCAGAGTTTCCTCCTGTGGCAGAAAAAGCAGCGGTGACACCAAAGGCAAGACCAGCAAGTGCTGGAGAGAGCCTTAGTCCCCTGAGGAGTTGTGAGGTTTTTTTCCCTGCCCTGCCTTCCTAATTTTCTACATTTATGACAAATAATTGTAAAACTGGGCTGAAATAAAACTGGGAAGTTGCTGCTAATGGTTAAAAACTATTGCTGCCTATGAGTTGATCTTAACGCTGCTAAAAACATAGCAAAAGTTATCTGGCTTATAAATTAATGCTTGTTATATTTGCAAGATATATATGTATTTGAAGTTCCCCATAATCTTACATCTGACTTCCTCATTGCTTTCCCCACAGATTTTCTGGGCACAATTTCAACTCAGCTTTGTCCTGTTGTTTTTCCTCTCAGCCCTGTATTTTTTTTGTAGGCTGGAACATAAGGGGGTCAGATACTGCTCAGGTGATGTACACAAGTAGCCTGGTTGCTTTCCAAGGGGCTACCTCATGAGGCAAGCAAGAGCTGGCTCAAAAAAGTCACTTCATAATTGCATCATATTTGCTAAATTGGATGTTTTAAGCTCTTAAAAATTCTCTGTGTTCCCCTCGTGCTCAGCCATTACGAAAGGCTCCTGCTCTGCTGGAGTTCTGGCCCATATTTTCCCTGCTGCAGTCCAAATTTGGTTGCTAAAAGGTAAAGTGGAAAAAAAAATAAAAAATCTCTGTCTCATCACATCTTTCCCAACCCCTGTTCAGCTGCTGTGGTATTTTCCTTCATTATGCTGCTGCCTCAGACTGTAAACCTCTCTAATTTCCTACATCGCAGCTATTTATTTAAATGCTAACTCGCATTATGAAGTGATAATCCACAAGCGCAGGAGATAATTTATGAAGCATTTAAATTAAGAGGAGCAGCTAATTGGGAGCATGTGTCTTATAAGCCTTGCTAACACCAGAAAACTACAAATTAGGGAGAAAATGGAAGATATTTTTATCTTGCTTTTTTTCTTTTGTAATGCACTGAGGAAAAATATTACCATACATCACAGAAACAGTGCTGCTCACAGAAGTCTTCTCTTCTGTTGTTCACTTCATAGTTAGGCTAACACACAATGCTCTCGTTTTTACAAATTCCTCATTATAACACACAAAATCTTTGCTCTCAGAGAAGGTGGGATGAGGTGGGGTTTTCTGTCTCCAAATAAAGAGGAATAAATTTTCCAGGAAAGGTCCCCTTCTCAGTTACACACATTAATTTAAAAGAGCAAAGACTCCCTTGTTATATGGGGATGTTAAAGTGCATTTAATTTAGGACTGCATCGTGCTGTAAGAGTTTTATAGGTTTTTGTGGAGATGAGAATGAGCATAAATGGCTGTGGATCAGGGGAAAACAAATGTGCTGCAGCCAGAGGGAATGCATTTCAGGTGCTCTGTTCAGATTTTGGCATCGAAGGCACAAACTTTGATTTCACTGCAGGTTTGTGGTGGTTTATTCATATTGACCTGAATCTGGATGGCTATGTGCAATTCCTGGGACACAGCTGTGTGACAGACAGGGCTCACTCAATGCTGCTGGGATGGGCTGGTGGGGAAAAGAGGGTTTTGACACCCAGGCCAAGACAGCAGCACTTGAAGGTGCTGACCATCCCCAGCCTGAAGCTCACAGTCATGCACCAGGTTCCCTGGGTTTGCTCCTGGAGGCTGCTGCCTCAATGGGAAGGTGGGACAGGGCATCCTCGGGAGGCAGTTGCTTTTGCTGGTAAGCCTAACACCCCTTTGGTTGCTTTTCTTAGATGTTGGCTCTTTGGTCAGGAAATAGTCGGGATGTTCTCCCAAAGGAGCAAGAGAGTTTTGCTGTGCTCCCTAAAAAGCATTCCAGATACCTGGAGGACAGCATTAATGCAGTGCAGAGGGAATGCCTGGGACGTGGAGAGTGAAGCTGACAACAAGGACCACCTTAACACAGCCCTTTCCTAGCCTTCAGCAACCACTTCAGAGTAGGCTCCCTCAGAGTCCTGCAAGCTCTTTAGTTAGGATCCTGCTTTACCAGGCAACCAGTTCTTGTGGGTCCCCTGTGTGGTTACTCGAGACAGATTTGCTGTTAGAGTAAAATATTGTGTGTGCACGTTGCCTCACAGGGTGCTTGGGAACCGCAGCGAGGTCCTTGTGCCAAGGATGCTCTGGAAGCGTGTGTGTGAATTCAGCTCCTCTGTGTAACTGCAGAGGTGTGCACTGCATGTCTAGAAAACACCTTGCTTTAATCTCTGCGTTCCTGTTTCTGCCTTTACAAATCTCCCTTTACACATACCCCATCCAAAGCAGTCAGCAAACAGGCTCTGGTATTATTGGAGCTGCTCCTCGATTCGAAGGAAACCATAAATCTGAAACTTCAATCATATCTTTATGATCATTCAGCAAACAGAGATGGAGGATTTATTCAACATGGGATAGCAAAGGGGAAACTGTAGGGGGTTATTGCAGGAGATATTGGTTTAGCTAAGGCAGAACTGCTCCCTTGGGCCTCTCTACGGCCGAGCCAATGAACAATGGCACCAATGACAATAACAAGGCAATTATGGGGAAGAGGGTGAGGAGGGGTAATGCTTTGTTAAAGATAGAGGTAAGATTCCAGCATGGTGTCTCTATTGTGTGCTTTCGAAACTAAAGGATGGTGTGTCTGCCTGGGGTGGTCTTATTAGGAGCTGGTGATCCTAAAAACATAGCAAGTGCTTAAAAGAGCCTGTAGCTTGTTGTGTGATTGTGCTGCTCTTAGGAGGTTATGAAGATTTCCTCCCTAATTAAATAGGGCTGGCAATAGGTTTCCCTAATCCAGGCTGCACCCCAGGGCAGGAGATAAATACCTAAGCCTCTGCTGACAGAGAGTTGTGTCTCTGGCCATAGCTGATGTTGGGGTTTTGGCATTTAGGACTAACACTTGTTACTGGGAGGGAGCTCAGGGGACCTGTCCTTTCTGGGGAGATGCTCAGACCTTCCCCCAGACTGGCCACAGTGTTGTGCCACAATCACAGCAACCCTTCTACCCACTTAACCCAGAGAGGCTGTTTTGAGATTGCTCGGTGACTTGGTGCCCAGCCTGGCACTGCTCCCAGCCTCATAATTTAGATTATTTTGTAATAGCTGTAGCCAGCTTTCACAAGCCTGGCTAGAAAGTGAAGCCCAACCCCTGGGTTTCAAACAGATTTTTGAGCACCATAAGCAGGTGTACTGCCTCTGCTCTCATGGGTGTCAAACTGGGGCAGTGCTGGAGGGGGCTCCTCCTGTGATACACCCTGACTTCAACGTGCAGCGATGCCAGCATCAGCTGTGCCCACGGGCCCTCAGCAACAAAGTTTCCTGAGTGGAAAATGGGAAGACAAAAGCTTTGGCGCAAAGGGATGGGAACGTTTGTGGGTGAGCTGGATCCTGCCACTGCTGCCAATAGATGTGACTTGCATGAAATTTGCATCTTTTCAGGATGCATTAGAGACAAATGTCTGTTTTTTTTCTTTAAAAAAGAAAAGACACGATCAGGCAAAAGCAGGAACTAAGTGATCCATCCCCACCTGTCCTGCTTCCCCTCCCCTTCTCCTAGCAATTTTTCCTCCTCCCCTTTCCCTTGCGAGCCCCTGAGCAGTTTGTTTTTGCCTGCAGAAGGAAGCTTGAAATATTGCAAAGGGGGTACAGGCAGCGCCCCCTGCGGCCTTGCCCCTGATGGCACGAATGCAGACATAAAATAACCCAGCGCCATCAGTAACCTGTCGCCAAAGCCCCACTACGAGCTGAGAGTTTTCCTCCCTGCCGTGGCTGTTAGCTGCAATGTATTTCTCCCTGCACTAAGCACCGTCTTTCCCAGAGCTGCATTACAATGATTTATAAACCCCATTTCTGGGGAAAACTAATAGATCAAAGTGAGGAGAAGGAAAAGGAGACATGAGCAGCTGGAAGAAGATATTGAAGCATGAAACAAAAACAGAAATGAAAAAGTAGTTTGTGGCACTAGTGAGTTGTTCTGTGCTGCACTTCTATTATTGAAAAATAATAGGGGGGATCTGTATTTTAATCCATTTTTTTAAGAGACGTTCAAGTAATCTGAAAAGCTCTTCCTAGAGCCAGCTTGCTTTTGTGTTTGTGCATCTCTTACAGAACCAAATGCCTATTTTGCTGTTTAGCCCTTGTCTGTTCTCATGTTGTTTTCAGACTTGCCTTGTTTTAAGCAGCATCTAGATTTTTGAACAGGGCAACAGAAAGCATCGTGTGGTGGATTGATGCTCAGCTGGACCTGAGCTTGGGATGTGCTTGTTCCTGAGCTGAGACTTGGTTGGGTTTTACAAAGGGTTATCATGAGCTGAGGCACGGTGGCCAGTGAGGTGCTCTGCCTTTGTTTCTGCTTCCTCTCCTGCACAGCAGGGATGAACGGACAAGATTCATCATGTAATTCTCTGTGTCAGTCAAGTTACATACCGACTGAACTGAGCCAGGAGTACAGACCAACGCTCATCTCTTAGTTTTACAATGATTAATGCATTAGTGTTTGTAAGAGCTTTGGAGATAAGAAGCTAATTGGGCTTTTGCGTGCGTTCTGCTTGTCTGGTTCAGCCACCAGACATCCCTGACTTCAAACATAGGCAGCGATGGAGAATTACGATGAAAATAACCATAATCCTTGTGCAGCACTTCATATATTCAGAGGGCTGCACAAACATTCTCTCTACAGTTTCCCCATACAGTGTGTACGTAGGTGCATGTTACACACAACAGATGAAATGCATCAAATAAGATAAACAGCAGATTTGGTGGAAAACAGACGTGTGTGGCAAAACTGCACAGGCTTTTCTAAGAGATCGTGCAGAGCCAAGAGATGGAAGCTGATGAATTATCCCTAGGCATGTTACAAACTCGTCTGAGGTTTACAGGTTTCCGTTCAAAGTCTTTTCTCTCCATTCCTGTTGTTTGTCTTGTTCAAGTTTTCACTCTCCCTGGCAATTTTCTGTTGCCAGTTAATGCTGCAGCGTTGTGTTAACTTTAGGCTGGCTGGTTTACCTTGGTTCCTGATTTCTGTTTCATCCTTTGGTAAAACCGTGTTCCTGGGGGAACGCAGGTGCAGGGATGTATTCATGGACATGTATAATTGATACTTCTTGGAAATAACACAGGAAGGAAGCATGTGTTGAACGTGCTCGTGTGCCTGCTCCGCACAAGGAATGTCAGTGTGTGTTCACACACGGGAGCAGTGTGGGCAATGAAGCTGTGTGTTTTCCCTTTGGTGACTTGTAAAAAACACAGCCTGCAGAAGACACGTCCGGTGTGGTGTTCAGGAGCAAAGAGCCATGATGTGAGCAAGCTAAACATTGCCGTTCGCAACATCAAGACCTGCCCTTTCAGTCAGTCTGGGATGACTGATGTTCTCAGAGCGAAGCCTGACTTTTGACTCCGGGCTCTGATCAGTGAGAGCTGACTAAGTTAAAATACTGCTTTTTTTTTTTTCCCTCTCATGCCCTGTGAGACAGTCTAACACCCTACTCAAACATGCTTTGAGCCAGAGAGGTCATTTTGCTAAGATGTTCATCCCCTTCCTCCTCTTGGTTATGCAGCCCCAAGCAAACGTGGCTACATGGAGCCATAAATCTGGCAGTGTTGTGGCTGGTACCTGCCATGGTGGCACACCAGGCAGCCCTGTTTTCACTGCCTGGATCCTGCTTAGTGCTGACCAGATCCTAACACAGCAGCCTCTTCCACAGACTGTGCACTGGTAGCTATTGACTGCATCCCCTATTACAACTGCAGAAAAAGCTGTACGTGTCCTAATAGCTATTGTAACCCTCCTAAAACTATGACAACATCTCTCTTCTGACTCCCCATGGCCCAGCCAGTCTTTACTCTTCTTCAGTTCCCTGTCTGCAGAGAGAATTCACAGGATGAAAGACAGTTAGGAAGGTAGGGAGAGCTGCATGTGGACTAAGAGTTGCTGGAGGAATATGAGAGGAGAATTTTGCCCTATAAGCTTTAATAAGGTGGTGGGTTAAGAGAAATGTAGCTAGGGAGAAAAATGGGGAAAGCTCTCTCTCTCCAAATGGGCACTGCTTCAGTTTGTAAAAGCACCAGGGATTCCCCATGTGGCTTAATTTATTATTTTCCCACTCGTTAAATGCCAAAACAATAAAGCAAAATCTATTGTTAGCTTTAAAATGCAGGTGATTTGCATATGGCTGTGATAGTCCTACTGCTGCCTTCATTTAAACTCAGTAAGCCGAGGTACCTTTAAAAATTATGACTTGTTTTACATTTAATATACTGAACTATGTTAACATAATATTAAGGGGCTGACTTCACAGCTTAATTGCTGATCACGTAGAAGGCTGCTTTAGCAGAACCATTAGTCTGGCAGTGCTGTATGGCCTGATGTGAGAGGGGCTGGGATAGCAGCCTGCACAAAGGGGCTGCAAGCTGCTCCTTCCCTCCTGTGATGCTCCCACTAAGAGCACCCTGGAAACCCAGAGCTGTTTTTACTCCACTCTTGGTTTATTCCCTTGTATTGGATGGTATTTGGTGCCCCATGGCAGAGTGGTGACTGTGCAGTACAGGATGGAGATAATTGTACTTGTATAAAGTGATGTTAGAAAACCAGGCTGGCTTTTTTCCCCCTGTTCAGTCAGGTTTTGCAGAGGGGAAAGAATGTACCGCTTCCTGGCAGAGCTGAACATGCTTCCCAGCCCAGGGTCTCCAAGGTTGCTGAAGAGAGATTGGGAAATTCTAGTGTTGTTTCTTCCCATTTTCTGCCTTTGACCCCTCCTCGAACACAAAAAGAGCAGGTTTGGGAATAGGAACCAGGTCCACAATTAACCTCTTCTTGAATTCAGAGGCCCAGTGAGTGCTTTGGTCGATACAGTTGGCCAAGCCTGTAAGCTGGTGCTTGGGAAGGGTGAATCGCCGTGGTTTCCTTTATACCTTCTGTATTTTTGGCATGCTGAACCCCATGGCCAGGACCCAACAGCAGGCCATCACCTTTTGGGTGGGAGCTTCTGCAAGGGCTAACTTGTACCTGATCCTCAAACCCTTTGGCAGCAAAGTGGAACATGGGCCTACTCTTCCTGCCTGCTGTGTCAAAAATACAGTTAAGGTCCAAATACTACCCCAAGACATGGCCAAAATAAGAGGCACTCATAGGCTTTTCAGGAGCTGAAGAGGTATCCAAGCATTACCAGCTACTCGTATCCATGTGTCTCTGACTTCCACACAGGGCTCCAATTTGGGAGTTCTGGACTCCTTAAAAAAAAAATTGCTTTTTTTCTCTGTTAAAAAAGCATATAGATTGACAGAGATGTACACTGAGTTCTAGCCCTCTATGATTAAAAAGAGCAAAGTTATAGGCCTCTGAAAATTGGGGTTTATAATAGAAGCACTGGCAAACCCTTAACTACAGAGAAGCTACCAGGCGTTGCAACAATAATTGGGAAGGGAGGGAAAAAAAATCACACCGTGTTTTTCAGTGCTTAGCTAAGAAATACAACAAGAGAGTTTATTGCTTGCAAAACACAGCTGCACTGCCTCAAATTGGATGGAAAAACGAACCCTGATAATTTATTACACCCCTAAAGTCACAAGAATGTACCCATAAATTACTTTTTTGGAGGGGGAGGGAAGTGGTACCACTGTAGTCCATTCTGCGCAACCTACTTATTAGTATCATAATTTATTATTATTATGCCCTGCTGCAAATAGAGAGGCAGATAAAACTCAAATCTATTAAAACAACCGCTCCACTTTCTCTGAGCCACTGAGGGACACCATTCCAAAGGAAATGAGATAAATTACTAAGACAAATGTATGAGTCCTGCATTACAGCACATAGCTTGTATATATGCAAGAGCAGGAGGATAATTCAAGCAAAAAAGAGTCATGTTAAGTTTTACCATTTGGGATTCAACACAGAGGGATTGGAATAATATCAAGTGGTCAATTAAATATTTCTAATGTATAGATTTGTGGTTTTTTCCCCAAAATCCTGTGAGTTAACTGGGAATGAATGTGCAGCACAAAAATAACTGCCCTGCCTCTATCACAAATGTACTTGGGTCGGCATGTATTTAAAAAAACACTTTATCCAGGTGTTGTGAGGAAGTAGATGCTACACTGGTAAGTCTGAAAACTATATTGATAGAATATATATCCCTATATATCCAAGGGGTGCTGATTAATTGCAAAACTGATTTGAATTTAAGGTTGGTGAAAGACATTGCTTTGCAGTCCCAGAAAGGCAAAGTGGCAGAGCCAAAGGTGGAGTTACAAAGTTCACCACGTGCCTCTGCTAATGGGTTTCAGATCAGTCCACTGGAATTCTGTGATTTTTTTCCTTTTTTTCATTTCCTTCTGGAGTAGTCAGCTGGGCCAGCATATTTTAATGCTCTTCTCCCCTTCCCTGCCACATGGATGGACTAGAAGAAATGATAACTGTATGAGGAGGTTATTGCTCGTTATGCTCTTCAGGACATGGGTCAAATGCATGTTAAGTTATTGCAAAATCAGGATGAGTTTGGTGCTCTTGGCCACAGCCACTGTGGTCTAATGGAGCCCTGATTCTGGAAGTTGTTGGTCCAAGATGGGTTTGGGTACAATAAAGCTAGCAACAATCTTCTTTCTACACAGACAATTTGCTGTTTTCACTTTTATCTTTTTTAAAAGAAAAACAATGCATGTGTGATAAAAGTTTATATTGGACTTTCCTAAGTATTGTAAGAGTTGTGCAGGTTTAGCTAGCTTCACTTTTATGAATGCTGGGGATTCTCAAAGCAGAGTACATGAGACACAAAGCCAGTGAAACCTCAATGGTCCACAGTGTAAACAAACTTAATGAGAAGAAAAGAGTCAGCAATCATTTCATCTTCCCTACAAAGCCTGCTGCTCTGATCGGAAAAACAACATCCAGGCCACGCAGTAAGACACTGAGACTCTCTGCTCCTGCTACAGAGGGTGGGGGAACGGGAGGGATTGACAAAGGAAGGAAATGAGGCCATCTACTCGCTGTGATACTGCAGATTTTTTGTGTTTACAGACTGCTGGTGGCCTGCATCAATCTGTACATCAGATTATTACTTCTACAAGCTTGCATAGTTATAGCAACTGTGTGTCTGTGTCTCTCTTGAAGGATTCTCCACACACTTTCATATTCCATACTTTGGCCCTTTTTTTTTTGTGGTGTGTGGGGAATTGCTCTTCATGATTGATGGTTGTGGTACTTGGAATGAAAAATGGAAAATAAATAAATTTTTCTGAGCTAAAAGGTATATGAAATATGTTCATAAAGCTATATTTCTTGTTATTCCAGGTTTGGGTTTGGACAGTTGTTCCTGCAACTTATCTCTTCTTTACTTAACATGAAGGAAGAGGTGGAACAAATTCCCACCTTCTTCATTTGCATGTCACTTGCCAAATCCAACAATTTTAGCTTTTTCTTTCTAGGGCTCTGCTCAGATCCTAGACACCAAAGTTCCCAGGGGAAGCTGAATTTCACTCTCCAAATGTCGAGCTGTGCTTTGTAAGGGTATTTCCTTCAGATGTGGCATTTGCCCCTCTGGCAAAGCGCAGGGCTACAACTTGGGCTCTTGGCAACTTTTCCTCCCACTTTAGCCTTTCCCACAAGGAAATGTTCCAGCTGCATGGCCCAGCAGTTCCTTGTACTGTGTTTGGTAGCTGATTACCTTCCTCCTCAGGTTCTGACACTGCCTGTTAACAAGCAGGAAGGCAAAGAAGGGCCAGAAGAGGGACACCTCTTTCCAGGCTCAGATACGTGCCTAATGCACAATGCTTAGTTTCTACTGTATATTGATATTCTGCTTTTTCATAAAAGAAACCTGTGGTTTCCCTGTATTGGAAACTGTGGGTAAATCCCTACTATTTTACAACATCCTAGAGAGCCTCAGGGCTGGCTGAGCTTCTGTTACATCTTTAAAGCAGCAGTAAACAGCATGCTTTTCTCTGAGTATCAGCTGCCTTTTCTAATGGTGGACTGTGAAAGGCTACTGCAGAACCGAGGCTCTGAGATTCACCATTGAATCGGCTATTGCTGCCCTACCAGTACCCCCTGAAAGCCATGGTGTGATGTCTTCTCTAATGAAGTAATAAAATACAGCATTGTTAGCAAAAGGAAACTAGAACAGTGGTGTTTCTGGGGTGGGGTGGTGGTGTTTGATTAGATGGATAATAGGAGTACATCCCTGTGTGACTGAGAGACAGTAGATGGGTGATGTTCACCTGTCTTTTCCATATGTTGTAGGAGCCCCTACAACATTGTGGCTGGATTTTTCCCAGATTTCCAGATTTGGAAGATCCAGGGGCATAGAAAGATGGATGCTTCCTATTGTGTTAAGTAGGCGGTTGATGCTGCTCACAGCAATTATATTCCTGCTTCCTAACTCACTGCTTTCTGCACTACAGCTGATACTGGGCAGTTCTTGCTCAAGTTTAGCTAGGATTTTTGGGAGCTAGAAGTGCTGCATGTACTGAGGCAGGACTGGACAGACTGGCACCTCCAGACTGGGGACATCGTTGATTCCAGTCTGTAGATTGATTGAATGATGCGTAATAATACTGCATAGATTGATCTCAATGTAGCCTAAGATGTAGCCCAGTGCTGCAATAAAGAATACCTGCTTGATAGTCACCAAGGCTACTGAGTTTTGATTTTGGCTTTTTGAGGCTTCAACGTGGAGAGGGCACAGGCCTGAAGAGGTCAGCTAGGAACATGGATACGTGTTGAAGCCAAGTTTACCTCTTCAAAAGGGAAGAGGAAGATAGCAGCCTGAGTGGAGCAAGGATAGTGAAATTTTAAAGTATTATGACACACATACATTTAATATTACATCACATGTAAGGGAACAAGCCCATATGATTGCAATATTACAAGATGAATATAGGTCCTACGACATTAAATTTAGTGCCTTGTGATTGATGATCCTTTGTTTGCAGGTTTTCTTTTATGTATGTATTATTTCTGTAGGATAAGCATCTTACCAGCTGGAAGAAACATATGACTTTTTTATTTTCTAGCATGTAATTTCTGTTTGATTCACAGCTAATAAATAGGTCATCTTGTACTTTCGAAATGCCAACATGCAGTAATTCAGTGAAATAGAGACTCTCCATTAAAAACCTGTCAAGCCCAGTGCAATTTTCCTGCACCCTACACTCTGGAAAGATACCTTGTCACTCATGGTTCAGCTCTGTTTTCCTGAAATATCTCTTCTTCTGCATAAATAATGAATATAGTTGCATGAAAATATCTGGCACAGTGTCTGTTCTTCCTCCTGCTCTAAGGAGCTGCGGTACAGGCTCTGTATTTATTGGTTGATCCTCCCAACAAATCTTACTGAAATCACAGGTGTGGTAATAGTGTGGCCCCCTCCCAGCTGCAGGCAGGTGTTCTTGCTGTGCTAACCCCCTCCTACCTGCCTGCAGTCAGAGATGCTGCCTTAAACCCCTTTGCTCTATAGTACTTCTCCAAATGTAAAGGCTATAAGATACAGAGTAATCTAAAATGCTTCCTTGTTTTCAGTCTCTTTTCATTTCTAATGCATCATGCAGGTCTTGAACAGAAAAGGTTTGGGGCAGAAGCAGCTCCCAATTAGGAGTTTATAAAATTAATTCTGTTCTTAAGAGGAAAAAAAAGCTAAACTCCATCAGATTAGCAAGCCTGTCTTCTTTTTCATATGAACAGAAACACGATTCACTGTGTCTTTTAAGGCTTTCTCCTAGTAGCCCACTAGATGTGACACAAGGATGGCAAAACCTGGTTCTGCACCCAGAAGTGGAGTTGGGCTGCTGCAGCACTGCTGCTAGTGATGGGGGGAAGAAGGCACCCCGCCGTTTTCTCATAGACCTCAGGTTAAAAGGAGTCCTGTGATTTTTTTTTTTCCTAGCCTGATCTGCAAAATCATGCTGATTTCAAGGGATCCCATGTTCAGAAACAAGTCTCAGATGTACTGTGGGGAAACTTCTGCAGTGCTAATTCCAAAATTTCTGAGTGCTTATAACCCACCATGTCCACAGACAAAACACGGAGCCAAAGGTTCCATCCTGCAGGTATTACTCTCACAAATGGCTTTCCCTGGCCCTAAATTTGATAATGCAAGGTAAGGCAGGGGCAATGCTGTTTTAATGCAAAACTGGACCGGCTCAAAGCATGAAAAATTTGCTGGTGCCTTTTGTGGTTCTGAATCGATAGAAAGTTGAATGTTTCAAGATGTCAACCCCATCCCATAAATGGGAAAAGCAAGGTGTGCTAACCCCCTGCAAATGGGGTTTTACAGGGGATAAAGCTGCTGAATCCCCACAGTGAGGTCCAAAAGTAATTGAAATCTCTTCCCCTCTCTTCTTGCTCCCAATTTCCCCATCCCAGTTGTTGCTATATGCATCAGCTGAGAAGGAAAGTTAGAGAGTGACACTAATAAGGAGGGCTCAGACGCACTAAGAGTATTAAAAGGTTAGGTCATGGTGTGTTCTATTAAATAGAATATTAATTGAATTCTTGACATCTGAGGTGAACTGTGACATGCTCATGGGATAAATATTGCATTTAACAGAGCATCATGACTTAAAGCTCTAAATACTATTGAGCATCAGTGCCAATCCCTCACAATAGATCATCAACTTAGCCCTCGCAGTGTGAAAGCTCCCTTGGAGTTTTGGAGGCTTGAGCTTAAAAATAAGGTTTCACGTTTCATGTTTCTGTTCCCTGTTAAGTCCAAAATTGCTTCTTCCATCTTAAGGCTACACTCCATCTCAGATTTTTGGTTACAGACTCTTAATATATAGCTAGAAATGCATGGTCCAAATGCCATGCGTTAGAACCTATAGGTACAAGAGAGGTTGAACGAAGATTTCTCCATCTCCACCCCCACACCGTAAAGCAGATTAAAACATTAAAAAGACCAATTAAAATAGGGAATCTCATGGTAACATTTTCATTAACCCTCCCTGGTTCTTCTTTCTGTCTCATTAGTCATCACAGGGAGAGGAAGGATCATTTTAATTAGCAGCATTGTAAAGCTTTATTTAAGGCAACTGCCCCTCCTGCTGCTCTTTGGATTACCCTGCCAGCTTATAAATACAATACCAAATCATTAACAGCCAAAAACATCACACTGAAGGGTTTGGAAGAAAGAAGATCCTCTATGGTCAATGTTTAGGGCTCTTTAACAATGTCCTTTCTCCTTATTCAGGCATAATTCAAGCGTAATATTGGGCTTTATAAAACAACTCAATATCCTCTTACAGCAAAGCCCTTTCTAGCTGAGGATACCATGTGTTCAACTTTCTTTGCCTTTGTTTTCAAGGCAGTGAAAGCACAGAACCACATCTGATAGGATAGACATGGTAGATAGGATCACAGGTTTTCCAGCGTTCCAATTCAGAATTACTTGTTAAATTCCCAAATTAAAGGCGCTGCCGCACACTAACAGCTTTGCAGGAGGGAGGGGAGCAATGAGACCCCAACTGGGGGAGGCTGGTGGAGCCTTTTAGAAAGAAGTTCTTGTGAGTTTAGGATGGAAACAAAAGGAGCAGTGCCTGCATTTCATGGAAAGGAAATAGCTTTTGCTGAGCTTTGTGTTTTCCAGAAATAAGCCCAACGGGTCTGTTCTGTTCCAGCCAGCAGTTTCCATACCTAGGAGTGCAGTGCATGTCCATGCATGTAGCAATGTATCTTGAGAAGAATAGACACGTGGTCCCATCCAAGCTCACTAGGCTTGCCCCAGTATAATCAGGCCTGAGTTAGAGACATGTTCAGGCAGAACTGGTAAGCAGTGACAGAATGTGCTGAAGCTGCCAGAACGAGAAACGAAACTGGAAACAGAACTCTGAAGGAACAAAGGAATGAAACTAGAAGCAAGAAGTATACAGGGACAGGGAAAATGAAACTATCCAGGGAAACTATCTGGGAACAAGAAATGAAACTGCAGGAATGCCAACAACTGCCTGATAAAGACTAACGTGACTGTGTAGCTTTAACCAGTCATTAACAAGAATAAGACCTGTGAACAGAGCATGTAGCCAATAGCAATGTGACATAGCTCGTATACTGATATAGAAAATATATATAAGCTCTGTGTGTGTTTGACTAAATTTAGCTGAACGTTGATCACTTTGATTTGAGTTGAGTCTGTCCTTCAGCCCCTGCACATGCAGAAGAGCACATTTGCTTTCCCTTACACCCACACAAGGTGTGACTGACCCCCACTGCAGCACGCAGGGTTACTTTGAAAGTAGTTTGGGTGGCTACATTTCAATCAGGAATTAGATGCAAATGAAGACCTCTCACCCTCTTGTAGAGTCATGACTTAGGGACACATTAATGAAAAGGAACAGGACAGTGTGTCCCTAAATCCTAAATTCCTCCACACTTGGGAAGACCTGAACATTGCCTCCAGCCCCATGCCATTTTGTTGTCCTACAAAGACCATTTTCCTTCTGGACCATCCTGCTTCTGTCTTGAGTCCAGGAGAACGGTGATGAAAACCCCACATTTCTTAAGACTGAATCTGCACAAAACATCCTCTTTACCAAGAAGCCACAACTCAGAGTATTAGGATTTACCTTTTAGAGCTGTGCCCTACTTTCCCTGACCTGAATATCTAAGTGTGGACTCTTCAGTACACCTGGGTGCTGCGATCTCTAATTGTTCATCACTGTCCAGCCAAGGCAACCCAGTTTTTCCCTTGGAACAACCTATTAGCTACACGCAGGAGTTTAAGCACTGCAAGTACTTTACCATGGACTTTCCATGTTGGGACCACAGTCAGGATTTGATTCTTCAGTGTTGTAGCATCACACAGCTGAAGTTAGCTGAGAGTTTGGCATAGCTTCTTTGCTGCTGTGTGCCAAGTTGCATTGAGGTAAATTAGCCATCTAATTCTTCCACTTTATTGCTTGGTATGACAAGAAGAAAATCAGATCAGTGGGGACAAACTCTTAATGTCAAAGTCTGAAAGCACAAAGTGCAGTTCATCTCCCCCTAAAAGCAAGCTTGTCCTGACTGCAGTTGGAGCACTAAGCAGAATGTGCACATAATGTTAGCTTCTTTAAAAACTGTGCTTATTCCTCAAGAAAGGTTTAGAAATGACTAGGCATGCTTGACTTTACCTACATGATCTACTGTTTAAGTAATAACACAAAGGAAGACAGTAATGATGTATCACTGAATGATTAATGTATTGCTACAGAGAGTTCATTTCATACTAAGTGAAGATCTGTATCAGTGGAGGTTTGCAGGGAGAGGTGATATCTTTTATGGAAGTAACTGCTACGTGCCAGACTGAGAGTGAATTAGAAATAACTAAAATATTTCCACTTAAAAAAGAGAGGAAGGGAAACACACCGAAGTTCCAGTTTGGGACTGACCAGCCCCCGTGCCCCATCTCATCTCCACTCAGACCGAGCAGGTCACAGACCTGAGCTGCAGTCACTAAATGCTCATCATCCAAACTAAGGGAGGCTTACAGAGGCCAGAGCACTGCCAGGGCCTGAGCAGACCTGCAGCTTCAAGGGATATCAGTCTCCAGAGATCACGGATGCTCAACTCGCTTAAAAACAGGCAGTGACAAAGAGTCGGAGTAACAGTCATTGTAAAAGTTTATGTGGGAGTTGCTTTGTTTTCTATTTATAGTCTCACTGTATTCTTCTTGTAATACATTTTTAATGACTTATAAGGCCTAGTTATTTATTCTCCTGAAGTCAAATACTTTCTCACCTTGATAATGCAAGTGAATGAGCCGTGCACAGAAGAGCTACATGGAGGTGGCTGGATCGGCTCCCTGCCCTGGCAGCAGGCTGGGGGGATGCTGCATGCCCCCAAGGTGCTGATGTAGTTGGTGCTCCAAGCATGTAGCTCCTTGCTGCCTCTCTGCAGAGAGACTGCTTGTGGAGGGCCCTCCCTGGGCCAGCATGTTTCCAAATTCCTAATTATTCCATCTGTGTGCAAGAGAGTCTCATTTTATGGTTATTTTGCTTTGTCTTTCCTAATCCAAAATGAACCTTTGTTAAAAAAACAACCCCCAAACCTGCAGTGCCACAAAGGCAGTGGCCCCTTCCATCTCTGTGTTGAAAAGTGAACGACAGACCAGATAAAAGCAGAAGATGGGACACTTTGAAATGGCAGGTATTTGCATTAAATATAATTAATCTGCTAAGCCAGCATCCATCTCTGAGCACAAATGCTGATTGCCTCTTGATGAGTCTAACCAGAATGGATTTGACTCGACTGTTTTTTGTCTAAATTATTATATGCCCAATATTTTCTTTTGACTCTTCTTTGTATTTAGATTAATAACTATGTAATCACTTCATTAGTTTATTTAGATTATGTTATTTTAGGAAATCATTGTTTAGATCAGTGTTGTCCTTCCCATCTATCTATGCCTTCCTAGAATTAAGTAATATCTGAGAAAACCAATTAATTGCAACTCGACCGCTGTAATGGGGTCTGCTCTACAATGTGGCAATGTCTAATGGAGTTTTAATTTCCCCACGGTGAGTCAACATTTGCTTGAAGAGAGAAAACTATCAGAACAAATGACTGCCCAAGATGTGCACAGCTTCTTCTACGTCTGTGGGGCAGAACAGGCATCTTGGGGCTGCTGCTTCTTCTGCTGGGGGTAGAATTTACAGAGGTTTGTAGCTGGGGTATCAAAGAACATCCCAACTCCCACCACAGGCTGATGTTTCTCGTGGACATGGGGACATGAGAACACACTGCCCTCCATGGCTCTCAGGCTGCACCTTCCAACCTTGGAGGGGTCCTGGGGGCTAAAGTGAGTTTGTTGCCCAGTGAAGGTCTGACAGCCCTTTCTCAGTGCATGGTCTTCCCTGGTAAATATATAACCATCCTGCCTGGGTCCTCTCTATGTACTTGCACTAGCAAGTTCTTGTCGTGGACCAGAAGCCCATCATGGTGAGGGGCTGTCCAAAACAAACGTCTCATCCCCCAGGAACCCGCTATGTAACCCATGGAACCAGTGACACACATGGGACAGGAGAATTTATAATGAGATTTTTTTTTTTTCCTATTAATTGGATTTTTCAGAGTATTTAGTACTGCCAGAAGTTACATTTGGACTTCTGGAGGAAGGTAGAGCACTTAGAGCCCTTTGAAATGCTCCCAGTCCCTCCCTTGCTCAGGCCCTGGGCATCTTGGCAAACCTCAGCCTACGCGCTGTTGACTAATGACTGTTTTGCTCAGCGAACGCTGACAAACTTCTGAAGTCAGTCTGCCTTTCCCAATCTTCTGACAGCTTAAAAGATTTGAAACAAAGCTACATTATGATGCAACCAATTTCTGCAGCATCTGATTAACAAAAAGGAGGCCACAGCTACCTGACAGCAGTTGGTGGTTATTTTTTATTTCTGAAACAAACTGATGGCCTCGAACATTCATACATGTATTTATTTTTTTGTTTAAATGTCTCATTTCCAGGGTTTTTTTAGATCATGCAGAGAAATAAAGTTTTGCAATTCTTCTTCTCATAATAAGTCTGTCCAAAAATGATGTTGCTCATTGTGTTGAAAGATGGTTTCATTTTCTACTCAAAATTGGTATGAAAAATTTGCCTTGCCAAATGAACATTGTATACTGAACTTGTCAAATCCTCTTTCTGACACAAATAAAAGATAACATTGGGTGGCAGCATGTAAAACAGCACTGACAAGACAGCTAGGATGGAAGCAAAGAAATGCATATTTTTCTCTTTTTCTCTTCCTGAGAAGGGTAGGGAAAAGATCCAGGTGAGTGAATGCTGGCGTGTTACAACCAAAAATACATCATCTAAAGACTTAACAAGCCATTTCAATGTAGGTTTTAAGATGAACATAAGCGATTCCGTTTCTGATTAGCAAAATCATGACTATTTTCCAGGCAACCAAGAAAGCTGCTAAGGAGAAAGAGTGGCTGGATGAAAGTGGTATTCAGTTAAAAGTTCACTACTCTGCTGTGCAGGTTGGAAGGACTCCTTCTAGCAGTGGTGAAAATTATTCCAAGTATATTTAAGAAGAAATAAGGTAATGATAGCACTTTCATTCCATCTGCAGTCATACCATGTGAGTGAATTTTTTTTCCTATTAAAATTGTTGATTGAAGGCTGTTAGCTATTTATCATCCCAAAATTACATTTCTTCTCTCCTAGGGGTTGCTTCTGTTAAAAATCACAACAACTGCCTAGTTAGTAACAAGAAAAGACTCCTAAAACTGCAGTTTCGGGTTGGGGGGAGAGAGGAATACAAGCATGAAACACAGATTGCACCTTCAAATCCCCGATGGCATCACGCTTCTTTGTTCTGCTAAGAAAAATTAACCTCAATCTCGGCTCAAGGTCCCCCGATTGATTATCATAGTCATTTAAATACTGTAATCTCATTTTCAGCATCAGGGAAAGGGAGCGAAAAGAAGAAAAAGAGAAAGAGGTGGGGAAGCGAGGGGGAGAGAAAGAGAAAACAGAATAAATTATCTGACAAAAGGAAAAAGGGCCTTTCTGCTTACGGAGCCTATTTCAGATCCTTCCACTTGATTGGAAAAGTTGATGAAGTTTAAATGAAGCAGAATTAGAGGCTCAGGCCACGGAGTATTGACAGGGGCCCATGGAAGAATGTGCAATTCAATAGGCCTGATTTCTGTGGAAAACAGGGGAAAGGCCTAAATGGTATAATCTTCAATCAAATCTAACATCGACACTGACAAGGCAGGGTAATGAGATAGGCCAGATCAGGCATGTTGGTTAAAGAAATTAATCCCTCTCGCTGCACCAAGAGTTCAGCTTTGATGCCTATTGTACAGACCCCCGTCCCAGCCTATCTAAATGCTAACTAACTGCGAGTGTGATCTGGGACTGTGCTTTTCATTGCTGGGGCTAATCTGATAACAATTTTAGCTCCCTGATTATGGCGGCAGAGGTAGCGCGGCAGCCCCTGGCCCTGGCTCCGCGGCGAGGGAGGAGAGGGGCAGAGCACAGCGACGGCTGCAGCTGCATCGGTGCGAGGGAAACTTGGGTTTCGGTGTGTATTAGAGCTTTAACACACCGTAATACATGGTAATTAGTATAGTTACAGTCGCCTCCTGACCAGCTGATTGGGATCTCCTGGGAACCACTGAAGGGGCCGGGCAGCGATCAGGAGGGTGACGGCAGAGAGTAAATGTAAAGGGACGTTGGGAAGTTGAAAGGCGTGCTGCAAACAAAGGGGCTCCTTCTACCTGGACCAGCAGCCCGAAGCTCTCGATTAAAACCAGCTTTATTTTTCAGGCTAATTTGCTCTTCACTAAGCAATACAGGGTTCGCTGTGTTTGCTTTTCTGATTTCCCCCCCCTCCAGCCTGGGAATGACACTATTATTTTTAATCAGGATTCACTTCCAAGATTTTTAGGCACAAAAAAGCACGTAGGTTTCCTTCAAAAATTCAAAGTAGAGATATTTCCCCTGATGTTGAAGCTTTCTTAAAGGCTGCTGTTGGAAAACTAGTAATAGAGTCCCACTTTCATTTACCTATGCCAGTTCAAATAAATGCAAGTATAAAAGTCAGCGTAATTTATTTTATAAAGTACAAATGGTTTAAAAAGAAAATATCCTCAAAATGCAGGTTCTGTCTAATCTGTCCAACGTGAGCAGCCAAGCAAGAAGAAAACATTCTCTACAAGATGACAAAGGCTTCTCAAATTCAATAATTAAGCATAAGAGTATTTCTAAGAATTTGCATGGAAAGCAATCTGCCCTTGGGGAAAGTGTGGCTAAAAACTTGCAAAAATACAGAACTGGAAACATTGGTCCCTGTGATCGCTGTGAACATGCTTTGTTTGCTCTATATTCTGCCAGGCAGCACTCAAAAAATGAGGGGAAAGGACTGCAAAACAGTTGAAAAAAATTAAGAGCTTTTTGCTTTTCCTTTGGGCAGCTGCCCACCGGTTGCCTGCTCAATGCCCTCCTGTCCAGGATGGTCTTTAATGAGCCTCTGCCAGCTTTTTCTCTACACCCAGGAGATTTTCTTGTGCCTCTTGCAGAGAAGGAGGGATATTTATTGTTGGTGGGGGTGGGAAGCTGAGAGTAGAGGGGAAATAGGGCAGAGATGTTCCTGTGTTCTTACAAGTTTTTTAGCAAGGTCTCTGGTGCTGCTCTCAGCCTCCTGGGCTCCGTGTCTCTGGAGAAAGGTTTGTGAGTTAAGGGAACACTGTTGGGATTTGGGATATCCCTGCCTTTCTGCATGGTGTCTGAGATCTGAACGAGTCTGAACATCATCTCTTGGCTTAACATGGCTTGGGGCAGGCAATGCCATAAACTGGTGTTGGCTCTTCCCCAAAGTTTCTTAAATCTTTCAGGCAATAAAGCCTGAGTTTCAGGTTCATCATAAAAATTTACAGCCTGCCACAGCTCTGAGTGCACTGTGAGTGCCTGGACACATTTGCGACATTTTCTTATTTCCCTGCCCCCCTTCTCCCTATATTCTCCTTTCCTTTGGCTTAATTTCTGCTTTTACAGCACCAACAACTGAGGCAAGAGGCTGTGCAGATGTTCTCTGCTGTGACAATGCTGCTATTAGGGTCATAATGCAACAATTCGGTCTAATGGTTATTATCGTGCTAGCTGACTTCAATAATGCACTTTTAAATCAAAGGGCCTTTGAAGCTTTATTTCCACTGTATTAGATAAATAAACATAGAAGATTTTTGCAAACATAAAAGGCATTCACCTTGTAATGTTTCTGGGCTTATTAGTCTCACTAATTTGCATTGTTTTGTTCACATAAAGGATCAAAATGCCCTTTTGCTTGCTTTTACATACTGCATGCTGATCTTGGAGGTTGAGGAGCTACAAATGCCCGGTGCTGCTGGTGCCTTCCCTCTGCCCACTGAATCACAGCTGGCAGTTCACTGCCTAAGTCCTGTCTTCAAATAACCAGGAGAAAAAAAACCCCACCGATTTCATTCATGCAGGATGTTTACTTGCCTCTTGGAAATGCCTTATTTGTTTCAGTGGTGTCTGTGCAAAATATGGGAGGGCAGTAAAGCTCATAAGGAGTTTAATTTTTAGTGTACCAAATAATTCATTTAAAATCTTAAATGAGTTCATGCTGAGAAGAAAACCCTTAGAAGTCAGAGCATGGGAAAGACAAAGCTCAGAACCAAACCTAATGATTATTTGACTAACCAGCCCCTCATTAGTTTATTTCTCTAATGAATTATTGAGCTGTACTGTGTAGACATTCCAGAATACATTTTTTAAAAGCACAACACTGGCCTTAGATTGCAAAAATATAATAGCACTAGTGATATAATAATAATAGTAATAAGCACACAAAATGCTGCATAAACACTAATTAATCCTCAGCGTCCCCAAGCAGCAAGTACAGGAGGCAGGATGCTCTCTGCACATGTAGTGATTTGAGGTAAATAGTATAATTAACACTAAAGTAAAGATGACCTTATTCCAAATAGAGCTCATGGTACTTGTGGCTACTCTGCTGAGTTACAGGGGTTATTTACCTAACACACACAAACTAAAGCCTGGTCCTGATCAAGTTTTCAGCAGATACCTTGATTCCAAACAGTTCACAGCAGGTATTAGAGGGAAGAGTTATTTAAATCAACAATGCTAACACCTGAGGGGAGTTACCCAAGTGCTTGTGGAAGATGCTTTGCAGGCTGCTGATGCTGTCAGCACAGTTTGTGACACCTGGGGCTCTCAGTCAATGTGGAAGCAGCTGTGAGATGTGTGGTTGAACTCCCAGATCATCTGGGGAGAGCAGAGGTGTGCTGTGGAGACCTTGGGGCCCTGTGATGTGTGTAGGTGCTCTGTGGAGAGGGAGGGATTTAATTTTCTGTCAGTCCCAGCCATCATGCAGATGCTACACCTGCACAGTGTCTGACAGCTCACACAACCACTCCCTGAGCATCCAGTGATGGGTATATTTTTAAGGAAGTCTTTTTTTTTTATCACCTTCTCTTCCTGGGCAGGTTAGCAGGCAAAGGTGGATGAGGGTTGCAAAGGTGAGTGGTGCCTCCTGGCTCTGCCCTGAGAAAGGGCTTGGTGGGATGGGAAGGAGACGGTTTAAAGAAAAAAGTAAAAAGAAAAAAGAAGGTGGGAGTTAAAGCCTTGGAGATTGAGCACAACATTCAGATCTAAAAGCTGAGTTATGGACACAGTGCAGGTCTATTAATAAAAACTTAAACTCCAGAGAGATGGAAAACTTGCCCTTTCATTAATTTCTGTTGCAAGAGATGTTTGTGATGCATGCAGCTTGCAAATCACAGTTGTGATATTCTTCTCCACATAACACATTTGCCTGGGTCTGTCTCTCTCATAATTAGAGGTTCCCCCTCCCCCCCCATGATGTGACACAATTTTAGTTTGATAAAATGTCCCCACTTCCTGAGTTTGCAGCAACCTTCAGCAGTGTCTTGCCCTGTGACAAGTCAGGTGGCTCAGAAATACTTCTTGATAAGCTTCAGTGGGAGAAAAAGGAAACTATGGTGATTTCTGCCTTTACGTGGTACCCACTGGTGAGTGGAGTCCCACGGCCACCAGGCTGGTGCTCTGTGGTGACCCCCACTGAGCTGCTCTCCCTGGACATGGGGCTCCTGGACAGGGTCTTCCCCTGTGTCCCCTTCTCCAGTGATAAGGGCAGCTTGGCTTCCTAGCCTTGTTAATCCTTCCTCTGCTGGGGCTGCAAACTCAAGGCTATCAGCATGCCGATTCCTGTAGTTTTGTGAGGGGTTTTTTGATAGTACATTCTTCTTCTGGAGACTGGCTGTGACATTTTATTGCCTGAGCCCTGCAGCTTTTGTTCAATCTTCTGTGGGAAAAAAAAAAAAAAGGACAAAATTCTACCCCTCAGTGCTGGAGACAAAGCTTAGGAAGATGAACCCTAAATGGCCTGGCATTCAGACCAATAAAAAGAGCCTGGCATCAGTTGTCATGTAAATAACAAGCTTTTAAAACAAATATTGTGCATCCCAGTAGTGCTGAAAACTCCCATTTGTTAAATCTGGTTTTCCCACCTCACTCCAGCCTTTCCCAGCCTTCAAAGCACCATCACCATCCTCCTCCTCAGAACCGCCTGATACAATTGTTGAGCTGTGGAGAGGTGCAGTTGGGGCTGAGAGAGGGAGTGACTTGTGGTGTTTCATGGAGAGCAGTTCCAGTTTTCTGCACATCCCCTGGCTGAGCTTCCACAGGTAGGAGGATGCTTTGGGTCTGGCAGCTGGGATTGTCCATCTACCTTCACACACCAGGGATGCATCCAATGCCAGGCTGATGTCACATCAACTTCAGCACTGATACCTTTTAGTATCTTTTGGGTAATACTCCATAATTAGTAATATAAATGTCACCAAACTGGTGTGGGACACTTTTTCTGGAGCACATGTCAGGTGTGCTGGGGGTTAAGTGTGGTGAAGGCTTGTTTCCTGCCCAGAGCTGACTTATTTTTGTAACACAGTAGTTTTCTGTTAAGTTTGTACTGAGAAAAATGCTTGGCTAAGGCTTTTCCTGGTAAAAACAATCAAACCAAAAATGCTTTGCTCAGATTTTTACTGGCATTAGTAGATGAAATACTTTCCTCAGTTTTATGCTGCAAGCAAATATCTATCGATACACTAAATTAATTGCTTGATTAATTAAAACATATAATATATTCCACCAGGGAAAAAAATGGAGCATTCATCCCTAGAAATCTTTATGTGAAAAGATGATGTTTTCAGTCTGCAATAGCCAGTGTGTGTGGGCACATCCTGGTGGGAGGATGGGGTTGGGCAGAGCTGAGGCAGGAGGGTCAGCCAGAAATGCAGGCTGCTGTCTCTGGTTTGATACCTGATGCCTCATTTAGAAGATATGTGAGAGAACTGGGAGAGACAGTAGGGGATCCTGTTGTTAGCTGCTGCATAGTAGGAGGTCTGTCACACTTGCATGAGGATTTTGGGGACCAGAGACTAGCTGGAGGAAGATCAGGGACTGAGTGTCCCATTCATCACTACTGGGCCTCAGGTTTGTGTGTATTTGCTGTCTGGTGAACCTCAGTG
Organism: Zapornia atra; assembly: GCA_013400835.1. Lineage (NCBI taxonomy): Eukaryota > Metazoa > Chordata > Aves > Gruiformes > Rallidae > Zapornia > Zapornia atra. The sequence goes on from VZTU01000886.1 coordinate 65,874, forward strand.
ACAGCTGTTGGAGCTGTGTGTTCCTCAGTGCCTTCCCACGGCTGCCAGAAGCGCTTGTCCAAGCAGCAGTTGTCTCAAAACCTTTTGTCCTTTTCTTCTAAACCATCTTTGTGTCCTTGGTTTTCAGGTGGCACTGTGCAGCCTGAGGGTTGGGACCTGCTGGCCACCCCCTTGGGCAGCTCTCTCCAAAATGCCTGATCCCCAGGGTTCTTCTGGGTGGGACAGAGATCCCAGACTGCTGTTGGAAGCACGATGAGAAGATGTGGCAGAGGGCTGATGCTGTGATTATGCCAATACTGGTGCCTGCACCAGTGAACAGGACTGGCCGAGTGCCAGTGCTTATCCAGTAAACTGCCATCCCATCCCTGTCGCTGCTGGCAGTGGAGGATACCCTGGTAAATTCAGCATTCAGTGGGGCACACCACAATGTGGGAAGGCAGTTAGCAGGGGGGCAGCAGTTTGCTGCACAAACTTTACAACATAACTGTCCTGGTTTCGGCTAGGACAGAGTTACTGCTGGTTCCAAGACTAAAACCATCCCTGTTTATAGCACAGTTACTTTGTGCTATAGAATTGCATCAGGTGGATCCAGATGTCTTTACATCCCTACCAGCTGGCTTACGGTGAAGGGCACCCTCCTGCAAGGAAACCCTGAGTGAACAGCAGTTGTCCAGAATGTTAAGATTGAACAGTACCTTTTCTCAAGACTTCCTCAGATTTTAATTTCACTTGGCCAGATAGCAGAAATCCAGACTGGGTCTTACTAAGCCATCCCATGATTTATAACTGTTCAGAATTCCCACTGCCAGGATGCTCTGCAACAGTTACACTGAGAGAAAACTCAAGTCCTAAAGCTGGGACTGAGCAAACTACTGGACCTGAGGGGAGAAGCCATCAGCTGAGCTCTAGGGACAGAGCGCTCAGCCGAATGCTCCCATCCAGACAGGCAAAGCTCCCACATAAATCACCAGAATCTTAATGACTACATATAATCTACCTGCAGGACATATACTACAGGAGAGGAGCTGCCCTTTGTAGGATTACCCAGGTGTTATATTCTTAGACCTGGGATTAACAGTGCTGATGGGGGGGTTATACCTGTTTCAATTTAAGGAATGTAAATGCCTCGTGAAAACAAGTAGGATCAACTCAACCCCTGCAATTAAGCCTTAGCATACCTTAAATGCCATATAACTATGTATCCTTATGATTTATATTCCTGCATCACCTAAAATTGTATTTACTAGCATGCTTTTCTAAGAAAGGCAGAAACAATTTGGAGGGATAGAGAGGATGCAGCACTGCCTCCTCTCTGTCCCAGCAGTCTCCATCCCCAGGAGCTTTGCCCTGCCTACATCTGTCCACACCAGGTCTTTGGGGGGGGTGGTCAGCTAGGGGAGGAAATCTTGCCCCAGTTCTACTTGTAAGCGAAGATACTGCCACTTCCTAATCAAACTTACAGGACCCAGAGGAAAGAAAGAAATAGAAGTTTAGGATTTGAAAACGTGAAGCTGCTTTTGAGTTATTGGGCAAAATGTATTTTTTTTCCCTTTGCTTTTCTAGTATCATTTCCAAATAGATTTTTTTGGGGTAGGGGGGTGGGAGGGATGGGGGGAGAGAGACTCTATTCAACGTTGCAGGACTCAAATTTTCAGTAATACTCGAAATTCCAAAATTTCATGGCCACCTCCCAAGCCCGCCGGTGCCAGGGTACGATGACCAAAGGAACCCAAGCCCGTAACTACCGCATCCCCGGTTGCGCGGCCGCGGTTTAAATGTCACCGCTGTGGGGAACCAAACGCCTTGGAGCAGAACGGGCTGCCCTCGCCCGGAGGAGAGGGAAAGTGCAGCCGGTTAGAGCGCTCGGTGCCCGCGGCTGGGGGGCTGCCGGGGGCTGCCGCCGGCTCCTGTCTCCCTCAGCACCCTCGGCAACGATCCCGAGCACCGGGCCTGGGGAGGTGAGGGGGGCTTGTTTCAGTACCGGGGCTGGAGGGGTGTCCCCGATGGGGACTGGGATCGGAAAGAGCTGGTTTGGGCACGAAGGTATTCTGCGAGTGCCATCCAGGGGACGAGAGCTGTACTTCAGCTCCTGCTCGTGTGTGTCTGCCTGGGAGGGGGAGGGCGGGGGGTAAAGCGTGACTTGCTGTGCTTGAGGGAGTGACTTAGGATGAGGCAAGCGGCGTGAGATGCCTGGGGCTTCCTGCGGCCCACCCTGAGCTCAGCCCATCCGCAGGACGGGGGTACAAGCGAACTGATAACGCGAGAAGTGCCAGGGGGTTGTGGAGCCGCCCTAACCTCCGCAGCCAGGCTAGAAACGCCTACTTTAGGCGGTTAGAGTTTGTGTGACCGTCCCCCACCCGGGACCCCTCCGCTGCGGGGGGGGTGTCAGGAATCATCCCCAGCGACATGACGGTCCCTATCCCCGGGCGCTCCTCAAAGCGTGGGGCTACTGCTTGGAAAAACACCCGAGCCCCGGAGGGAGAACCCATCCCATGCTGCTGCCTGTCACCGTCCCGGGGCTACCGGCTGTTTAACGGTGACAGAACAAAGGGGAATGCGAAAACACATTTCCCCCTCCGTGACACGTAACCTGTGGCGGGAATAAACTGTTTTCAACTGTTGCCACGCTCCAGCTGCTTTAACGGGAAACTTCTCCGTTGTGTGCCGGCGGTGGCCTGGGGCTGCCCGCGGGGATCGTGACACCCCCGCCCCCCAAAAATCTCTCCCCCCGGGGTCCAGTTCACCGCCGCTACCGGCGCTAGGATGGGGCAAGGGGGCTACGGAGGGGAGGGACCGGGAGGCGCCGGGGCTCACCTTGAGGATGAGCGGGTTGCACAGCATGCTGTCCCGGGCCACCCCCAGCCGCTCGTTCTCGCTGCCCGGCTCCACCTCAGCCAGGGTCAGCGGCCGCCGCGGGGGTGCAGCGCCGCCGCCCGCCATGTCGCCGCCCGGGGGAAGCCGGGGCTGAGGAGGGCTGTGTGACTCTTCCCGTGTGCGCGCAACCTCGCCGAGGGGCCGTGGGGGGGAACTCGCCGTGGAGTGCGGCTCCCGCCCGTCAGCACGGCGGAGAGGCGGCGGGGCTGCCCCGTCTCCTGGCAACGGCCGCCTCAAGCCGTCGGTCCGTCGCTTTGATGGGTCCGGCTGGGGCAGCTTCCGCTGGGAGGAGGCGGGACGGCGGAACGAAGAGTCCGGTAGCAGGGTGCGGGGGGGAACAGCGCTGCGGGCGGACGCCGGGGGAGGGCCGCGTGGCGCTGAGGTGAGGCGGGTGGCGCTCGGCGAGGCTGTTGTCCCCGCGGCGGCGGGGGGGATGTGCTGTCCCGGCTGCGGGCGGGGAGAGGCCGGCATAGAGGCCGCCCGGACCCTGAGGGCGCGGAGGGCATCGCGGATTTCCCGCCTCGGCCTACCCGGGAGGCCAGTGGTCACTGTGGGTGGCAGCGCTCTCGGACGTGCCTCTGCGCGGGGGGTGTCTGGGAGCCTTGGCCCAGCGCCCGCCCGCCCGCAGGCGCGCCCGCCGCCTCGGCTTGTGGCCCGCGGCCTAGCTTTGCGAGCGGGGATGCGCGGCTCGGTGCGGGGCTCGCTGCTCGCTCTCCCGGTGCTGGAAGCCCAGTTGAATGTAGCGGCCTGCCATTGCTTAGTCACTCAGAGCTGACAGCTATTAAAGCGCGTCTTTTTTGTTCCAGGAAGGCGGCCTTAAGGCTGGGTACGGCTGGGATGCACTTCTGTTTGATGAAGAAGGCCTCACTTCTTCGTGGTCACTTTGCAAAGTTAGCTGGATTGAAAAGTAAGTATCTTTACAGCGTGTTTCTGAGGTGATGTGGAGTCGTTCTGTAGCATTTTTAAATGTTCTTGGGTAGTGGTATGATTTTGGGTGTCTTACTGTGTAGCACTGCATAAATTAGAGCGCTTGAGTAAAACTCGTTATCTTTTTTTCAAGGTAAGAAAAAATATGACAGGAACAGTGAGTGCAGATGATTTTCAAGTTCAGGATTTTCTAAAGAAGAAGAAGAAGAAGAAAAAGAAGAGAAAACACAAAGAATATGATAATCATGAACACGAGGAGGGAGAAAGCATGCAGTATCATGGACAGGAGGAGGGAGAAAGCATGCAGTATCATGGACAGGAGGAGGGAGAAAGCATCCAATATCATGAACACGAGGAGGGAGAAAGCATGCAATACCATGAACATGAGGAGGGAGAAAGCATCCAATATCATGGACATGAGGAGGGAGAAAGCATGCAATATCATGGACATGAGGAGGGAGAAAGCATGCAATATCATGGACATGAGGAGGGAGAAAGCATGCAAAATGCAGAGCTTGGCTGTGCTTCTTCACTGCTGTTGGAAGATCAAGCAGCACAGAGTGGTGAAGGCTATAAAAAGAAGAAGAAGAAGAAAAAGAAAAGGATGAGGGAGGAGCAACAGTCTTTGTTAGATAATTCTTATGTAGAAATGCAACATGAAATGCAACATGAAATGCAACATGAAATGCAACATGAAATGCAACATGAAATGCAACATGAAATGCAACATGAAATTAATACTGAAACTGGAGTGGATGCTCCCCGAAAGAAAAAGAAAAAAAAGAAGCATAAGCATAGGGATGGTGCAGATGATCAGAGTGATATCACTTGTGTCACAGTAAATCAGTATACTGACACTGATAACTGTCAGGATGTTGATGATGATTATGTTTATTTAAAAGTATCTGCTAAGAAGAAAAAGAAAAAAAAAAAGAAAGAATTGCCTGCAGAGAATGAGGTACAAGAGCTGCCTACCTCAGAAACAGAAATACATGGTGAAGACGAAGGTGAGAGATCAGAGGAGAGGAGGGACAGTAGTACCCAGGATGTGCAAGAAGACACAGGCGAGCAGTTGCCCTTGTCATCTCTAGAGGAAAACACGGAGATGGAAGACACAATCGTGCTGCTGCTTACAGAAGTGATAGATGTGACACCGCCCGAGGAAGCACATAGAGATGATGCTTGTGATGCTTCTCCTGCTCCTGAAAATTCTAATGATGTGCCTGCTGAATTGCCTAGCCCAACTAAACCAGCTAAGCCATCTAAAAAAACTGCACGTGCTAGAAAGGCATACAAAAGCAGAGCTTTTATCCTGGAAGAGGACTCTTCAGAATCTGATGTGGAGTAAGTATAGGTTTTGTGTTTGTTTGGTTTGTCTCTTCCCCATTCCCCAGGTAAGTTTCTATCACATTATTGGGGTTGCAGACTGTTTTTTTCAGTCTGTGTTATATGTATTGTTAAAAGCAACTTCAAAAAAGTTTAGGGTGTGTTGAGGTGTTATGGAGACCTACTTTAAGAGCTTAGCTATTGATACAGTAAAACCTGTAAGAATAGACTACCATTGCCTTCAACGTAGAGTATTGTATTCTATTTAAAAACTGCAGGCATATGAATTACTTGCACATAAGTTATTTCTATTTAGTGTTTAAAAAAAAGGGGATTCCACTTGTTAAATTGGGTGTTTATGTTGAACTTAAGCATTTTTTGTCAAACAAATAGTAAAGAATGTAATGTTCTGTGCAAACACATGTTCATATAAGTAGCTTTTGGTGCTTTTACAGTGTGTAGAACTCACAATAAGCACTGGGAAGAGACAGATGGAAAAGCTCTGTGTCTGGAGATAGGAAGAGGCACTATGGGTGTCCATGTGTGATAGTTTGGTGGGAAGGGTGCGGATTTGTAAAACTTTGGCAAACTCTCTGAATATTGTAAGTATAGAAATTTGGTACTAAATCACATCTTTTGTTAAAAGGCTGGAAGTACAATGCAGTGGATGTGTGAAATATTCCTTGTTCTTCCATTAATGAGCATATTTGTTCTTTTAATGGTAGTGATACTGGCAAAATCTCTGGCTTGGAGCTGTGGTTGTGTGTTTTATTTTACTCCTCTTTTTCTATCAGGAGACCACAGCCCTCGGTGTCAGATAAGAAGGACATGAATAGTTCCGTTACTGAAGCATCTGATACCCTTAGTGCGGATGAAGAAGACTCCCTGGACTCCACCATGTCTTCAGCCATGGATTTGGATGCTATAAAACAGGAATTGGAAGAGTTTATTCCTCATGTGTGGAGTATATCAGACAGTTCAATCAGGCAGATAGCTGGGAGAGACCTAGTGAGGTTTAAAGAATTTAAAAAACAAGGTTAGCACTTAAAAAATTGTTGCAGAGAGGAAGGACCGTGCAGCTGTGCTTATCTTTTGACAGGGAGAAAATAATCTGGTTTTATATCATATCTGTGGTATCCATGAAGCCTGGCTCATTCCATTCCAGTGGCTGTAATCTTTTGTTTCTCTGCTTTGTAGTGTCTCCTTTCTCATTGTCAAGTTACACCCCAAAGCATATGTGTACATCCCCTGCTCCCTGCTTTTGTTTTGTCTCTTTTTTTTCACTTTGTGAATTTACTGATCATAGAATCATAGACTGGTCTGGGTTGGAAGGGACCCCAAGGATCATAGAGCTCCAACCCCCCTGCCACAGGCAGGGACGCCAACCTCCAGGCCTGGATATACACAAGGTTGCCCAGGGCCCCATCCAACCTGGCCTTGAACACTTCCAGGGATGGGGCATCCACCCCCTCTCTGGGCAGCCTGCTCCAGCCCCTCACCACTCTTTCTGTAAAAAACTTCCCCCTAATATCTAATCTAACCCTTCCTTCCTTTAGTTTTAATCCATCCCCCTTGTCCTGCCATTATCTACCCTTTCAAAAAGTTGAATCCCCTCCTGCTTATAAGCTCCCTTCAGGGACTGGCAGGCTGCAATGAGGTCCCCCCACAGCCTTCTCTTCTCCAGGCTGAACCAGCCCAGCTCCCTCAGCCTCTCTTTGTAGGGCAGCTGCTCCAGCCCTCTGAGCATCCTCGTGGCTCCTCTGACCCCTCTCCAACAGCCCCACATCTTTCTTGTATTGGGGGCCCAGCTCTGGACACAGGACTCCAGCTGGGGCCTCATGAGGGCAGAGTAGAGAGGGACAATCCCCTCCCTGTCCCTGCTGCCACCCCTCTGCTGATGGAGCCCAAACTGATCTTTGGTTACGTGTTTGCTAAGAGCTGAAATGCAGTGCACAAGAGATGGTACTTGAGGCTTTTTTAAATAATAAAACTCTGTATATTTTAGGTATTGCTGTCAAGTTTGGTAGATTTACCCAGAAGGAAAATAATCAGATCCGGAAGAATGTTGAAGAGTTCTTAGCGACCACTGGAATAGACAGTGCTGAAAAACTCCTCTTTACCTCCAGGTATCCAGAAGATAAAGTGGCCATCAATCGCCTAAAAGTAGAACATCTCTTCTGTGAAAAAATTTGTAAGTATTTTAAGTTCTGTCTAAACCAGCTGAATGTTAGGGTACCCAGCCTGGTGACATCATGATGTGTTTTCTAAAATAGTTTTTTATTGAAAATCGCCAATTTTCCTAAGTTTTTCAGGAAAAAAGAGATTAGGTAGTTGATAATTTGTAGAGTATACTGTTGTGGTTATCTTGTCCTGAGTGTGAAGGGTTGAGGGAGTAATATATCATCAGGACCAGCAGGACTTACAGACTTTCAAATTTGTATTTGGCCTTTCTGGCATAAGGAGCATTATTTGCTAAGCTCTAGTTAAGCATAGTGACTTATTAAAGGGAGGTGTGATTAAGTCCTGTCTGAAATTCTCAGTTGTTCTTAAAGCACATAAACAGGTGGCAGATTCAGGACTGAGTGAAGCTAGAAAGAAATTAGGTCATTTTCCCAGATGTGAGGAAAACAAACAAAATTCTTCTGGCTAAGATCCTGCCTGCAGGAGGAGCGTCTCTTTCCTCATTTTCTTGGGGTTTTCTTGATGAAACCAGGCTCACTTTGGAACATCTCTGATGAATCAGCTTGGTGCACTTTCTCAGTAACATTCTGTTGCATTGAAGTAATGTGGAGTGACACCCAATTTGACGTTGGAAGTCTGGTCGTGTTCAGGGTATCATGGGGAAGAGATGTTTAGCCTATGGACTGAGCCCAGAAGTTGGAATGGTACACAGTGGTGTCTCCCCTAACATCCTTTCTCCCCTCAGCTATTTTATATCATTTTTTTACCTTTCAGTTGGAGCTTGAGTGTTATGAAAGGTGTAAAATATTCTCACTTTGCTTTTAAAGGTATAGACTAGAAAAAATTAAAGCAAAAGTTCAGTGAGGAGTGGTTACACTTTGGAGGTGGGTAGCTTTTGGGATGGAGGTGTGTTTTGGTATTATAATGATATTATAATGGCAAAAATTCACCAAAAGGACAGCATTTTGTCAAGAACATGACAGACCATGGCCCAGGGTAACTTATCAGTTCCATTGTACCTTCAAGTTCCTATATTATCACTGAGCCTGGCTGTGATGTCGCTTCTCTGCTCTACCCTCTGTGCAGCTCCTCTTAGAGTCAGCACATCAAGTTTCCCTGTCCAAGATCACCTAAGGAGCTCAGTGCTAAATGGATTGTTGGCATATCAGCTGCTCTTCACCCTGGAAGTTTCTTGAATGCTGAACCTTTTCTTGAACTGTGAACATAAGTTTTAATTTTAAGTCACCTCCAGTAATTATTCCACACGTTCCATTCTGTGTGTGTTCTGCATTGTTAGCATAGGTAAGGCAGAGTCAGTGACAACCTGTAATGGAATCAGATACCAGCATTTATGTAAGGATCTATGAGGTTGCAGATTTGTTCCTTCTTATTTCACACACACACACACACACACACACACATGCACACATCCACACATCCCCTCTGCATTGTCACAGTTGCCTGGTGTTGTCTTCCTTTCCCATCTGGGAGATTGTTGCTCTGGGAAAATTGAGCGGAAGAGTCAGTGTTTGGTGAGCTGCTCAGAGCCACCTCTCTTGGGCATTGCTGACCAAGATGGTTAATGTGTTCCCAAATACTGGTCTCTGTGGACCTTCCTTTCCCTCAAGGATCTTTCCTTCAGCCAAGATACTCACTGTTTTTGCTGGGTGCTCAATGGTGTTCAATGCTTTTCCCCATTGAACTAGGCTGTACGCAGAAGTATGGCACCTGGCTGTCCCATGTCTCTGTTATGGGACTATTCAGTATGTTACTTACATTTGATCCAGCTGTTCTGGATCTGGATATATACACAAATAATTGTGTATGCACACACCTACACAATTATTTGCCAGGTGTCCACACTGACAGTTGTGCCACGGTCACAACAATTACACCTTTGAAACACCTCAGGAGATTCTCTTCTGACTGGTTTCTGTGCAGTTACTGACACGTTGTAGAGTACGTTCTCCTGAACAGAGACAGTCTATCATTGGCAGCATGGTTGGGAAAGTGCATGTCGTTTGCTTTTGGGTTTGTTTTGGTTTTGGCCTTTCTAAAGTGGCCTCACCAGGGTGAGAAATGTTTCTTAACAATGAATCCTGTACCTTCCAGCTGAGGGCATACCACGACCCTGGCGGCTGATATATTACCGAGCAAGGAAGATATTTGACCCAAATAATTATAAAGGGAGGTGAGTGAGCGATTTGAAAGAGTTCCTGAATGCTAGTACCAGTCTCTGATGTTTGTTTGTACATTAAAAATGGAGATAGATGAAGATCATCTCTCCCATTTGTGCCAGTTACTGTGACTTCATTTCTGTGATTTCATTTCAGTTCATTTTTCTGACTAGCAAACTCTGTTTTAAAACGTGACTTAGAGTGGTAGTGATGCATAACATTGAAATGCTTGTAAGGCTACAGGATTTTAAGATACTGGAATTTGCAGCTGAAGCTGTTCCCATTTCCTCAACTAGGTATTCTGAGGAAGAGAAAGAAAAATTAAAGAAGTATCATACACTGCATGGCAATGATTGGAAGAAGATTTCTGAGATGATGTCCCGTTCTAACCTCTCAGTTGCTATGAAGTACTCTGAAATCAAGTCAGGTATAATTTTAAGAAAAAAAAACCCCACCTCATTCTGTATATTGCAATGTGACAAGTTACTTGAGTTGTATGTTGGATATGCCCTAAATTTTAGGCCAAAATCCCTAGAGTGGATTTTTTTTTAAACTTGTGGTAGTTCTTTTTTTTCCAAATCAGTGATTGTTCTTATCCCTTCAGTAAGAAAATGCAGTCTCTGATAGAAAAGGGGAAAGAAGTGGAACAAATACAACTCTTTGTTGAATGGGGAAAATTTGTAAAACAGGCTTTAAAAGACACAAACGGGGGATCAGTGCTCCTCTTCAGTGATTAGGCTGAATTCCTCTCAAATCTGGTATGCAGAAGAGTTTCTAGGAGGTGTCTTAAGAAGCAGGTCCTATCAAATAGGAATAATACAAAGTTAAGCATTTGCACTATTGCCTTTTGTCCCCCTGGTAATTTATAATAAATAATCCCTCAACCTAATTTTTCAATTTTAGATGTTAATTATGGTCCTTGGTCAAAGGAAGAGATCCAGAAATTAATGCATGCAGTGAAGGAGGTGATTAGGAGAAGAATGAGAAAGGAAGATGGAAATTCTCTTTCATCATCGGATAAGTCAGATAGAGATGTGTTGATTGAGAAACTGTGCCAGAAATTACCATGGACTGAGATTGAAGCTGAAGTGGGAACCCGGTATTGGAGACAATGCAAACAGAAATGGTAAGGTTTTACACTAAATTGAGATAGTCAAGTGTGTTCTGGGGGGTATTTAACTCTATTCTGCAAAACTGTACCATGATGATTGTTTGGTATGATAGGTAATAGACAGGTTGTAGACTACAGAAGTGGTTGTAGACTACAGATGTGTCTGAGACAACTCTTTGTTAGCAGGATAGGTTTTCTTCTTGATCTGGTAGTGAAATTGGGTATCTGCTTCTCTGTGGCAGCAGTAGTATCTTGAAGACACTTCCTTTTGATGCTTGGAATTTCTTGAAATGATAGAAACCTTTTATTTTTTTAATTTATTTTGTGTGTTTTCGAAGGACCACAATCTTAATGCACAAGATGACCAAAGGGCAGCAGTTATATAAGGGAACCAAACAATTACAGTCCAGGATCGATCTTATTAAAAGGTATGGCTCAGAGTTGGTGGAATGTTTTTCTATCTCGTGCTGTTCCTAGTTGTTTTTATAAAGCCTTGCTGGGTGAGAACACCATGCCTGCCATTTCATACAGGTTTTTCAACCACTTTTTCTTTGGATAAAATGTTCTGTGCCTGCTGACTTGGGGAGCTGTAAGCAATCTTGAATTATTGCTTGAATTTTGCCTACAAACTGTATTATGTTCACAGGTTGTATGAAATGAAAGCAGAGGATGCTAATGAAGTAAACTGGGAAGAACTCACTGACACTGTCGGGTAAACCTTCTTCCTTTCTTTTTATGGATACAAAGGACAGTTGAAGCATATGGTCTCAAAAAATTCCATAAAGGAATTGGAGCTCTTAAACATCTGCAACTATAGAAAATGTCATTTAGTTTGGTAACATACAGCTCTTACCTTCAGGAATAAGAACTTGTTGCCCTTACCCTTCAAGGGTAAGACTTCTGTCAAGAAAGACAGGGTACTTGAAAGAGTCCAGTGCAGGGCCACCAAGATGATGGAGTGGAACACCATCAGGTGTGAACACCGTCAGATATGAGGACAGGCTGAGGGAGCTGGGTCTCTTTAGCCTGGAGGAGACTGAGGGGTGACTTCATCAATGTCTGTAAATAGGTAAAGGGCGAGTGTCAGGAGGCTGGAGCCAGGCTCTTCTCAGTGATGTCAGCGACAGGACAAGGGGCAGTGGGTGCAAGCTGGAGCAGAGGAGGTTCCGTGTGAATGTCAGGAGGAACTTTCTCACTGTGAGGGTGACAGAGCCCTGGAACAGGCTGCCCAGAGAGGCTATGGAGTCTCCTTCTCTGGAGACATTCAAAACCCACCTGGACAAGTTCCTCTGTGACCTAATCTAGGTGACCCTGCTCTGGCAGGGTGGGTTGGACTAGATGATCTTTCAAGGTCCCTTCCAACCCCTATCACTCTGTGATTCTGTCTTGAAAAACTTTGGTTTAGGATGTGAAATCCATCCTTTCTACCTAAGGCTAAGATGATGCTTTACTGGCATCACTGTCACAAATGGGTAACTCAGTAATAACTAAACTCTGTAATAGTTCCTTGCACTGCTAATACTCTGAATTCCTTCTCTCTTCAGACCTGTCCTTGGAACCTACATTCGAGCAAGATTTCACAAGCTCAAAGTCTCCTGTGTCCCTTTTTGGCAAAAAAAGAGTTTCTCTGGTCAGTATCCCAGCTATTTATCTGTTCCCTAAGGTTTTTGCATGACTCCAGAGGATATGTATTCTAGTTTCATGCTTTCTTAGTTAGCTTTCCCCTAAGTAAATTGACTAAAAAAATTCAAGCTTTATGCTTAATTTTACGAAATGCTTTTTAGAAAAGAAACCCTCAAAATACAGTTTACTTTCAATGGTGTTTTCATGGAGGACTTAGCTTCATCTCTTTAATGCCTTGGCTTTAAAACTTTTAGCACCATGCTTTTTCAGCTTATCTTTGCTCGTATGAATATATGTGTCTGACCTGGCCTGCAGCCACTCTGATTACTACAAAACAGTGAGACTTCTTGCATAGTTGCTGGCTGTAAGACCCTGTTCCCCCAAGGCATCCAGTTCTCCTACAGATGCAATTAAGTTTACATTTGTTTCTTCTTTCTTGTTTTCCCAAAGAAGTTGTTGATTATCTTTATGAAAAGAAACTTCCAGAACTTGAAGAACAGTTGGAAAAAAGGAAAGGCAAATGTGTTACTTCTGACAATTCAGCAGCCAAGCAACAGAAGAAAGCTTTACGGTTCTGTGACATTTTTGATTCCAGTGAAGACAGTGATTAATTGACTGCCTTAAAAACAATTCCTGTTTGTTGCACTGGTATGCATATTTATCTACAAAATGGAGCTGGTTGAAAGCAGATGCAGATCAACAGCTACAGGTACACAGGCTACAGCTAAGAATGGGGAAAAAAAATAAAGATATGACTGATTTTCTTGGGTTTATTGAAGATTGAGGTAAATACAGTTTTTGTACCACCATTTGTTACCTTAATTTAGCTCTGGTTTTAGAAGTCTTTATTTAAGCATCCAAGTTGCTTTCTGAATGTCTCAAAGATATTTGCCAGCGCTTGGTTTTCTATGCAGCTGAAAGGTATTGGTTGCCCTTTGAGCACGAGTTGTTTTTTAGAACTTTAATAACTTCTAAAAATTAATAGGATTGGGAAAAGGCTTTCAATTTTCTTTTTTATACCTCTGTAACAAACAAATCCAAAGATACCTGTGTGTCTGCAGCATAACTTTGCCTTGTTTTTTAAAAAAAGGTATCTTATTCTTAAAAGCACCTGCTTTTCTATTTTTGTTGTAGACTTTTATCAGCCCTTCTAGAGAAAAGGGATTTTTGTGCATTGCTGTTGATAAATTGTAATGTTTTGACATATTTTAAGAGCATTTGTGAATATTTGAAATAGAGACAAAATGGACTCTGTGTGTATATATATATATGTTATTGTGCCAAGGAAAATTTCTCCATTTGATTAAAAGTTGAGGGATACAATGGGAGGTTATACTCATGTCTTTGTATGATATGTTAAAGTATCTTCCTGGAGTGATTACTTGTAAATTGACCAAGTGAATGTAAAAATCCCGTATCTTACTAAGTGTGTAAGGTATTTGATGCAAGTTGACTTAGTCCCTGGCACACTGCTTTTTCAATGGTCATTTTGATAAGTGAGAATTTGCTACTTTAATAATTATTCTTGAAAATACAGAACTTTCAGTGGCGATAAATAAAGGACTTGCTGGAGGTTCTTCTGGACTGTGACTTATAGCAAGGCTGTTAAATGAGGAATTTCCATGTTTGCACATAGTCTGGCTTTAGTCTCTCTGAGAACAGAGAAAAAACAAGAAGATATATTTCTGAGACAGGCAAGACAGCCCCTGAGATCAGCACCTGTACAAGGGCAGGTTTTCCAGCCAAGAGATGAAACAGGGCCGAGGGGAGGAAACATCTACCAGCCCCCTCATACTTGGGTCTTGAATTGCTGTTACTGCCTTATGGCTTTAAAGGTTAAAAGCTGAAGAACTGAAATTTTTGGATCTCTGCTGTTTGTATTTTTCAAGTTTTCTTTCCTGCAAAGTGGCAATCCTCTGAAGTCTCTGCAGGCGACAGCACAAACACTTGTGTGGTTGTAGAGTTTGTAGAGTAGCTGTCAAAGAAAATGAACTTCTACTTCCATAGCAAGATTAATTGTATCCTTTGCTTTGAAGGGAAACTTCTAAAGGAAAATTTTTGCTGATACTTGGTAAAAGCAGTTTCTCCACAAAATAATATGAGGGCAGGAACTGTAAACTCAGGACCATCACTACACTGGCTCCATACAGTAAGGAAATGGCTCCTTTACTCCACGCAGGTGGTGGTAGTAATCGGTTTGCATGTGGGGAAATAATTGGAGGAGACGTCAGATAATTGGAGGAAGGGACTTGTTGATCAATTTCCCTGGCACTGAAGATGGTATTAGAAAGCAGCTTTTCCCTTTGTCCTCATCCTACAAAGATGCAGGCTGGGGAGGCGGTTGTTTCAGGTGGGTATTTGAATGTTATTGCAAATTCCATGCAGACTTTTTTGTTTAAAATAGCAGGCTCCATGGAATGATGAGGGAAGTAACACTGACAAAGCTTTGTGTATCAGGCTGCATTATAAATAAGAGCATGACAGATCCATCAAGTCTAAAAAGCGCTGCAAGTCCCCTAAAAACTTCGGTGATTCAAGCAGGTATGTTGCTTCAAGCATTTTCCTGGCATGTTAATGGTCTGAATGGTGTTCTAGAAAAAAATTCTCAGCTGTGTGGCATTATCAAAGAAGGCGACAGCTGGGTTACAAGAGTTGTGTTTGCTGCAGAGAAGCACTTCAAAGCGGAGGAGCGTTATGGGGGCAGAGCTGAAGATCAAACACTGACTTGACTTTTTGCCCAACCCTCCCCTAAAGTCTGAACAAACGGTATGGAGGGGACAGAAGAAAGGCAAATATTCCCTGTTCCTTCCTTAGAGCCCCCCAGCCTGGAGCTGGCATAGTCCCTGTCACCTGGAGGGTGGCTGATGGGCCTGGGCCATAAGCCTTGGGCTTCATGGCCATGAGCATGGGCAGAGGCCAGGCCTGAGCAGTAACCAAACCTCCCTCAGCTTGGGAGGTGCAGAAACTGGTGTGTGTGTGTGGGAGGCTGTGAGCTGTACCTAGAGTGGTTCCCATTGCATGCCCTCGGGGGTTATTCAAGCTGCTGGGGCTTACCCTTCCTGGGGCCTGATGTGGATTTGGGGTGAGATTTTATTATTTTTAGTACTTATGTAATTATATCCTTGAGGCGGCGCCCTTAGCTGTGTAAAAATGCTGGGGAATGTTGCTTTTGCAGGCTGTAGAAGAATATTTTTCTATATTGCCTTGAGGAACGAAAGACTCAAGCTGCCTCATCAAGGATCATTTACCAAACACTTAAGTGGTCTTATGGGAAACTGAGGCCTAAAGCTAAATCTTACAGTGAAAGGAAGATAAAGGACAATTGTCAGTTGAGATATGTTGACAAAGGGGCCATAGTTATGGGCCATGTAGGATGAACAATAGTAACTTAGAAAGATATTGCATTTTGCTCTGTAAGCTCGTAACTATTCTTCACCAAAGGGAAGCAGGAGCCTGCGAGATGTGCAACGTGTATTATATTATGTACTGTCATGAAGAAGGCACCTCAGTTGAGCCTGTAAACCTTGGAAGTACCTAATTCTTAGGTAAACAAGGGCAGGATTTTGACGGGAATAGGGTATAAGATGCTGAACACTCTGACCACAGGTGTGCCACCTCACCTGCTCTTGCACAAATGTAATAAATTGCTGCTTGACTAATAACTTCCTAGAAATGCTAATGGTCCTAACAGCTGCGCCACCTACGTTGCCCAACTCTCCCTTTCCCCGCAGCCCTGCGTGCCTCAGTTTCCCCACCACAACCCTCCCTCCTCCCCTCCGCTTACTGGCCCTTTAAGGCCCGGCCGCTCACCCGGGGGCGGGGTTGGGCGGCACCAGGTGGGTGGCCCCGCCCGCGGGGAGAGACCTGCAGCCGCTTCCGCCTGTGGGCCGGAAGCGTGGTGCGCGTCGCGGCTTGAGGGCGGTCGGAGGCAGTGCCGTGACGGGGAGGGGAGCTTGGCCCGCGGCGGCGAGCCGCGGCGGCAGCGGGGCGAGGTGAGAGCAGGGATGGGGCTCCCTCCCGTGACCGCGCTGGCGCTGCCCGCCGCCCCCGCGGGCAGGCCGGCTCCCCGGCTTTCCCTTTGTCTCGCTTCCTCGCACCGCCTCAGGGGAGGGGCAGCCCCCTCCGCGCCTGGCCTGCTTGGCGGGAAGCGAGCGGCGCGCTGCCCGCCTCGGGCAGCCTCCCGGGGCGGCAGGGCAGGGCCGGGCAGGTCAGGGCAGGCCTGCCCCGCCCCGGGGGTGTTACGAGCAACCTCGTGTGGGGTGTCCGATGCTCTCGTGGAGGAGCTGTTGGTGGGTGCCTGGGCGGCTCCGGGTGAGGAGCAACGGGCTGAGGGTGACTGCGGAGACTTGAACCGGGGAGAAGAAGCGGCCTTCGCTCTTTGTCTCGGCGTAGGCGGTTCGGTGAGCAGGCGGCGACGCTCCTCAGTGGGTAGCCCGCGAAGCGTAGCGATTAGCAGAGCGTTGACGGTAAAGGTCTCTGCTTGCAGCTTAGAGAGATACTCCGCGGGCGTTTGCTCAAGCCGTTTTCTTACTTAACGCGTCTAGATAAATGTCAACACCTTTAGTTGAGGGAGCGCGATAAGTATCGTGGCTCTGAATGACTGAAGGGATTCAGGTGCAAATCATATTTAAATGCGTACTGAATAGAAAGCGTTGACCTAAACAGCCGAGCAAATCTGAGCCTGCAACCTGTGGACTGAACCGATTTCTGATGATTGCTGTTTCGCTGTAGATCTTTGAAACAGCACGAAGACGCGGTTACCGGGAAATGGGCTGCTGACGGTACTGCTCTGCTGTGCCGTGCTCGGGGCATGGTGTCCGCCCCCTCCCCCGGCTGCAGGGCAGCGCCTTTCCCTTTCCCACCATGTGACCTCGCACTCCTGCACAGCAAGTAGCTTCCTTTTCAAAGGTAAATCCTCGTTTGGTTGGTTCCCCCCCTCCCCCCCCTCCAGCGTGTATGAAGAAACGCAAGGTTTTGCTTTACCTAGATTCCCCCTTTGCACTCCCTGTTATACTAACAGAAGCTGTGACTAATTATTCGAGTTCAAGTGCTCGTGCTTTTTCTAGTGTTCTGTTGAGTTTTTCAGACTAGCAGGATCTGAGATGATGGTATTGCTGCTTAGTGAAGAACTCTTTGTTTTTAGAGGAAGCAATCCGTGGTGAGAGTTTTCTGATGCTTTCTAGCTATAATAACGAAGACAGGCAAGTTCTGCATAAATACCCTTTCCTTTCGACAACAGGGATTTGTTGACCTATAAATCTTAGCCCAAGACTAAGAAAAAGAGCTAACTCAATTTTGTACTCATTAGACCTAAATTCCACTGGGACCAGTAAAGCAATATATAATGAACTTTTAGCATTGTAGTTATGGAAAGTGCATTAATTGAAGCTTTTTGTATGCAAAGTGAATTTTCACATGCTGTTTTGTAGTTTGCAGGTTATGTGATTTGACTTCTTTGTGATGCTTCTCTCTTCTAACGTTTGTTTTCCAGCAGGCGTTTTTCTGTGATACTCATATAATGCTTTAATCTGTATTTTGTTTAACTTCGTGGGCAAACAAGAACATAGATATATGTGCAGCTAATGAGTTACATAAAGCCTGAAACTCCCTGTGCTCGAAACCGAAGTGCTGTTGTAGCTGAAGGGAAACGTTTTGCTGCTTTCAGCCTTTGGACTTGTGTTAATCCCTTCTTCTTTCCACCCAAAGAATGAGCACATGCCGATGGTGTACACCTAGTGGTTCTGACACCACTGAGTTCCTGAAGAGCTATGCTACTAAACAGTTGTCCCTGGAAGATCTTGAAGGAGCCAGTGATGATCTCTGTTACTGCCTGGAATGTGTGGTTGAGTACCACAAAGCAAGGGAAAAATTGCCAAGGTTGCATGAGGTAATAAAGAGTTTTGGCTGCTGCCCAATACTGTCTGTGAGGACTTGAAACTGAAGGAAAGCTTCAGAACTGTCTGTGGTACAGTGTGTGTGTGTGTGAGTTTTGGGCAGGGGTTGTGTTCTGTTGGGTTTTGGGAATAGGGTATGTTGCTTTTCAACTGCTTGCTCTTCTTAAATTGAGCTGCAGAGAGCTGATGGTAAAGCAAGAGAGCACCCTCATTTTGCATATATTAAAATTAGTGATAATAGTAGGAAGTTGCTGACTAGACGTTATACCTTGAACTTTATTCATGCTGTAATGGTTTGACACGTGAAAAAGAACCACCTGCTGAAACAGACTTAACAGTTCAATTTCCATTAATGCATTTTCATTCTTCTTGCTTCTGCTCAGCCATTGTTCCTCTTTCTGTTTGCTTTCACTTCTCATTCATAGTTTGCTACTATGCTTCAATTTCAGAGATCTGACCTTGCAAGCCTGTGAGATTGTACCATTAAATACAATCAATAAAGTTTAAAAACTTCTAATTTTATAATAATACAAGGCTTTTGTAATTATTTTATAATTCTCCCTCATTAGTATCCAGTTTTTATTTTTGCAAGCTGCTTTTCCCTTGGGTATATGTGTATTTATATCTGATTGATCCCGATGAGGATATCTAAGAGGTTGACTAAACTTAGTCAGCTAGACTTCCCTGGGGGGCAATCCCGTGTGAGTATAGATTGGAAATAAGTGGAGTGATTGGCCTGCTGACAGTTCCTTTCTGTGTCTGTTGACTGTGGAACTAACCTTGGTTTGTAATTGAGGTTTGCAGCAGTTACTTTAGATGAGTAAGGTTAAGTGAGGCGAATCCCCTGCGAGTCACTCAACTCCTGTTGTTGATGGTCGCTCCCTTCCACTGAGACACTGCAAAATATGTGAGGAGGCAAAACTTAAAGTTGTATTTCCCATCTCCCTAAATACCATCACTTCTGTGTTGTGCACTTTACGCTGGCTGGTGCAATGAGTTTTATGACTAACCTATGGCCTGGAATAATTATTGAAACTTTATAAGTATTGAACAGAATTATAAAAACAATTTTGGTCTCAATGCCACTCTTAAAAATGACTTTGTAGTCTTAACTCTGAGGTGAGAGTTTTGTGACTGGCACAGTCTGAATTCCATGGTAAAAGGTTATTGTTTCACACTGTGCTTGGAAAGAGACTTGAGACTTTTGAAAACGTCACCACTTTGAAAATCTACTTAAGTTTTTTACACGTGATAATAAATGTTAATTGCTCTCTTCAGAATGTACTTTGGCTAATTGCTTTTCCCCGTTGAATCAGGTCTTGTGGGAATTGGAAACTACCCGTCTTATTGCCCACATAGAGAAATCCATGCGAGAAGAAGTTGGAGAAGATGATGAATTGTTTGTGGTGGATGACAATGGAGAAACACTGCTCCCAGGTTATGTGGGCCCAGATTTTGAGAATAACCTGCGAGTGCCCCTTCTAGAAATCCTGAAATACCCCTATCTGCTGCTGCACGAGAAAGTCAGTATGTATCTTACCCTGCCCTTCCCTCGGTGTATTATTTCTAGTGAGGGAGGTGAAAATAACACAGTTAAACCAAAGTACCTCTGTGTGTGTATAATATTAATACCAAATAGGTGTGGATTTGTTAGCATATCAGTCCTTCCTTCAGCTCTGTTTATCCTTTTAGGTGAACTGTGTGTGGAAGTGCTCTGTAAAATGGAACAAAGTCACAACTCCTTTAACGTCTTTGAGAAATATCCAGGAATTTATCTGTTTTTGGTACACCCAAAAGAAGTGGTGGGTTACTTTTTCTGTTCCACTAAAACTTAGTTTTAAAGAGCATCAGAACAGACTCTTATTTTTAATGACAGGAATATGAAAATAGTAACATTCAAAGTTTTAAGTCTCTGCTGCTCTTTTAATAGTGTGTGTAGAAAAATGAGACTTCATTAGGAATATAGTTTATCTTGCTGAAGGGGAGAAGACTTTTTGTTTGCAATAACTTGTAGAATCACTTTGCTCTTTGCATTTAGTCAGCAAGAATCAGAGATACCCCACCAAACTGTAAATTTATGCTTTATACTCCCAAATGAAATTCAGGTAATTTAGTATGTGAACCCCTGTTATCTTCCCTGTTCTTTCTTCATCCTTAGAAGCTTTAGTGTTTTATTAACATTTAGAATCTTAAAAGTTGAAGAAGTATTGCTGAGAGTGCAACTTAACACATCTGTTGTGTAGCATGCAG
>VZTU01000887.1:2109-32677 GCA_013400835.1 Zapornia atra
AAGGAAAGGAAAGGAAAGGAAAGGAAAGGAAAGGAAAGGAAAGGAAAGGAAAGGAAA
This sequence comes from Zapornia atra, assembly GCA_013400835.1. NCBI lineage: Eukaryota > Metazoa > Chordata > Aves > Gruiformes > Rallidae > Zapornia > Zapornia atra. The sequence goes on from VZTU01000887.1 coordinate 2,167, forward strand.
GGAAAGGAAAGGAAAGGAAAGGAAAGGAAAGGAAAGGAAAGGGGAAAGGCAAGGCAAGGGGAAAGGCAAGGAGGGAAGGGCAGGGGAGGGCAGGGAAGGGCAGGGCAGGGTGGGGCAGATGGGAAGAAAGAAAAAGAAGAAAAGTGTGTGAAGTTATAATGGCATCTGCTGAAGCAAGTTAGATGCATAGAGTGTGAAAGGAAAATCCATTTCCTCCTCAAAATGTGCCTGGAGGAACAGCAGAGGTAACTGCACCATTTAACTAAATAAATGTGAACGGAAGACCTTATAATCTGGAAGAAGAGGAAGGCTTTCTAGCAATCCATAATCCAGTGGTTTGCAGCTATGGAAAAGTGGACTCGGTATCCTCCTGGGTGGTTCCTCAAGATGTCCCGTGGGGAGTCTGATTCTATCTGTCTGTGAAGTTGGATGCTTTCTCGAACCCAGTTATAGTTTGCCAAATACATCTGATGATCATCCCGAGTTCTGCTTATTCCAACCATGAATGTTTTTGTTTGGGGATCCATACTGGGCTTTTAAGAACTAGGGTTGTGTTTCAATCTGGACTCTCTTCGTTAGCCTGTAGGTCCAGAAAGTCATTGTTATGGAAACAGCTTCTTTCCAAAGAAGGCAGTTTGTACCTGTGTGTGTCTGGTACTGCTCCATGTATTGCTAACTGCAATGCATAGTTTTGTAGTCCAAAAGAGTCCAAAAGCCTCTTAAAGCCTTTTTGGGGGCAGAAGAGTAGTAACATAGCAAGGACTATCAATCCAGCTATAAATGAACAATTTTGTTTGAACCAATTCAATGTCCATTTATTCAGGTTTCATTGCTCACTGACAACTGACTGAACTGCAACAACTGGAAGATTTTTAGATTTATTTTACAAACCCTTATGGTGTATTCTTGTGATTTTGATTTTACTCCAATAGTTAAACAAAAAGACCTTGCTGTATTGAGAAATTGGAGTGAAATGGCTTAAAACTGCTACAAAACTAATTGGGTTGATTTTCTTCACTCCAATCTATGCAGACACAAAAAGGAAGAGAAATCTTAATTAAAAAAAAAAAAAAAAGTAAGCAGCCTTTTAGATGTTTTGCTGTTCTCCTGTATGGTTTTGAACATATATGGGATAATGTATGGGTCAAGCTACAGTGATAGATGGATCCTGCTCCATCCATCTTTTGTCATTACCTATGACTTATAGTACTCATGATAGTGCTTATTCACATTGTAAACAGGAGTAGCTTTGGTATCAAAAAAAATAAAAGAAAAGAAATTAATTCTGAACATTTTAATGGATTTTGTGTTAAATGCATTATCTTCATATTTAGTCTGAATATAGGCCAAGTTTTCATATAGCTAGAATACCTGGTGGGAAGTGACCTCAAGAATAATCTGGCCCAACCCTTCTTGACAAAAACTTTGCCTAGACAAAAACTCTGTGTAGGTAGGATGGCCCAGCACCCCATCCAGCCAACTCTTATAAGTGTCCAGTGTTTCTGAAAAACAGCAAGACACCTGTTTTGTGCTCCTAAGCAGGGATGGACTGGCTTGGATTAGGGGTGTTCACATTTCACATCTCTGAGAAGAAGAAAATAGTTGTTTACTGAAAATGAGGGATACTTGCAATTCAGAAGAACTACCACTCATTTGTCCCAATAGTTTAGGATCAGGCAAGCAATACTGGACCTCAACAAATTGAGCATGATATGAACAGCAGCTCAAGTGCACTTTCCTAGCTTTTTTCAATTTTGAGAATATTGAATCCATATGGCTATGGAGCAATACAGAGCATCCTGCCTAACTCTCAGCAGGCATCAAGCACTATGTATCACAAGTCACATACGCATGAGCTTGCTTGAGTAGTCACATGTAAGAGTGTTACCCAATGATTCCAACTAGCAACTATGTAATAGTTACTTGACAATTGGAATGAAACAGCTTCTGGGGTGGAGGGCAAAAAATAAGCAAAGACCTTACAGATTATTTGTATTACCTAGTAATATTTTTGAGATAGACACTGTGGCAAAATTCTTAGTGTACCAAGTCTTTTAATCTTTGTAATCTAGATTTCTATTGAATATTCACTCTATGTGCCTCAGTAAAAATAAAATTAAATTATTCCTACTATGTGGCCAACTGAATGGATTTCTTCTTTTATCTTGCTTTCTCTCTCTTGCTTTAAAAGACGAAATTTTGAGACAGCCATGGTAGGACTGACACCTGTTTCTTCCAAGTAACTTTTTATTTTTAAGTGGATGCTTAGAGAACTGAAGTCAACACTTTAAGTGTGAAGTTTGGGATATCTTACATTATCTCCTAGGAAACTGACTCCATTCTCCACAGCAGCCTCCAACTTTTACTTATATACTTGGAAACATGCAGATTATTCCTGGAAAAATCCTTCTCAACCTCCCCTGCTCCCACTTTTGGTATAGTTGCTCTTGAGAAACAGGATAATTTTAAAATGACCCAGTCTTCTACTCAACTACTAGCCAATTCAGTCTGGCAGTGAGATGCATACTTCAACTCAGAATTGTCCAAATGTGAACATTGAATTCAGAAGCTTTTTTCTTTTTATTCAGAGCTGAATTTTTATTTCTGTATATTTAAAAATAACAATATTTTGGCTGTAAACCAAACGTATAATTTCTTTAGACTTATTCTAAACTAATATTTTTATAGACAAAAGAGTCAGCCTTGCAGCCATTCGGGGCTGTAGAGCTAGATGTTCCTGCTCCTAGAACACTGTAATGGGTCTCTTTCCTCGGCCACAGAGCCACAGCATGACACAAAGCAGACCTTCTTTTTGCAACCTAGAGCGACATGTTAATTATTTATATCTTTCCTTAATGGACCACCACCATGGTCAAGCTATGAACCAAGCTGTGAAAACACCATTGACTCATGTTAAACTCATGTTTAGACAGTAGAAGATGTAATTTTTAATAAGCCTGACTCTGTCTGTGGTTTTTTTTTATTTATTAATGTCACTTTAGTAGCCATAAGTCTATCCCTTGAAGCTGTAGAAGCTGTGCTCTGTGTAACTTCAAGCGAAACACTGCCTCCACTACCTGCATTTCTTAAACTCAGTTTTTAAAATAATAACATAATGCCAGGAAAATACAAAACACAGTTGGTTATCATCTAAAAAAGGCTTCCCCTCTGGATTTATGGCTTATTCGGAGCATGAAATGGTGCTGGCACAGGCAGCCTGTAGGAGAAGGACAGGATGTGAAAAATCTCCCTTTCATTACAAATGGACTTGTCTGGCTTCTAGCTGTGGAATGCCAGCGATGAGAACAATTGGGGTCTCTCTGGCCAGTTTTCAGACAGGGACAGATGAATGGAAGCAGCAAAGAATTTCCTGAGTGAGGAGGAATGAATTCATAGCTGTCAGAAATAGGGAGCCTGAAATTGGAAGTTGGAAGTATGACCTCAACACCTGTTTTCAAGCCCAAATCTCATTAAGAATGGAAGCTGGAGGGAAGAGATGCAATAAATGGAGAGAAATTCCCATTCGCTGCAACACTTGCAAAGACAAGTCTAGGATGGCAAAACTCACTAAGTGTAACTTTGGCTTGGATGAGGTCAAACAGTAAAAATCCCCTTACCTCCTGGAATATTGCCCCTCTTGGACAATTCCAGGACTATAAGAGCTGGAACACAGCATGCTGAGTAAAACTTAGGCACAAGCCTCAAAAATTTTGCTATAATAAAATATTAGCTTCATGACTCTCTCTACCAGACCTACCTCAAAGGAATATTAAAATAATTTGCCTTTCCTACAGTAAACCCAACCTATTGCAGCAGAGAATTATCTGCCCTTCCCGCAGCTGGTGTGACATAGCAACATTTTAAAATGGGTTATGTGGCATAAAGGCCTGGATGGCAGAAGTTACAGAGAGAGACTACTGCCTACAGACCTTTGGATTTGATTAGAAGAAAGCCATCTTGGTTTATTCAGTGCAGAGGGGAACACATGCATCTGTTCGGTTAATGAAAGTATAGGCCTGAGCCTAAAAGTATCACTGTCATATCTCTGAATTGCCAAGCTGAAGCAAGCCAAAGTACAAATCTCCCAGATAAAGGTCTTCTTTGGAAAAGTCATCATGTTGAAGGCACAGTGAGCATGAGCAATACGGTAATTCTGCCACTCAATTAGGGTGCTATCAAGTGATTTCTGGGCATATTTTTAGAAATTATCTCCATTGTTCTTGCTGGGATGGGGTTAATTTTCTTACTAGTAGTTTGTATAGTGCTTTGTTTTAGATTGGTGACAAAAACCATGTTGATAGCACACGGGTTTTGTGTGTGTTTTAGTTGTTGCTGAACAGATGTTGTACAGCCTCAAGGGCCATCTCTCTTTTTCACTCTCCTCCCTCTGTGAGGAGGCTGATGGATGGGCAAGAGCCCCAGAGGGAACGCCATCAGAACAGGTGACCCAAACTTACCAAAGGAATAGACCATCCTACATGACATCCAAGTCAGCAGTAAAACTGTCAGGGAAGATTGTCCAAAGTAGCCATAGTTCTGAGGCTGGCTGGGCATCAACAGTCTGCTGGTGATAAGTAGTTTTGCACCACTTGTTTATTTCCCCCTCCCTTTTTTCTGCCTTTACTTATTAAACTGCTTTTCTCTTGACTCACAAGATGGGGTTTTTTCTCACTTTTGTCTTTCCCATTCTCTCCTCCATCCTGATGTGGAAGAGTGAGAGGGCGACTGGGTGGTGGCTTACCTGCCAGCCAGGGTCAACCCACCACAAAAACAGAAAGTTACTAAAACCTTCTTTTAATGACACTGAATGAGTTGGATGTGTAAAACCTTGTTCCTCTGACCTCTTATTGATTTAAAGTTAGGTTAGGTGATGAGCTAAATTGCACAGGTGAGATGTGCTTTAACAATACCTGGACTCATTTAATCAGAGGTTCATCTGTGTATGAATTTTTGAGGATGATTTGGAATGATTTCCATAGATGTCATTAGTGCTGTTTTTGCTATGCAGCTAAATGCCATGAGGGGCTGACTCATGAATGACAATATTCAGTGCAGAAATCTTCCTTTCATCATAAGTTGAGAACAGCGACAATTTCAGTGTGTAGTTCGGAAAATGTCTTTCAATTTGAATATGCATCTTGCTCAACTGGCTAGCCAAATCCTCCTCTTACCTACAGGACTGACAATGCAGGGGTAACACTTGTGAATGTTATCTCTTGTTTCACTACATTTTACTGATGACCTGCATGGAGTTGTTTCAAAGATGGTAGGCCAACCACATGCATCAGATGGAAGCAACATCCAGTTACTCTCAGGTTAAAACCAAGCAGCCTAGAGGTGATGAGTTCCTTACCTCATGGCCAGTCTCATGACCTCTGTGATCCCATTCAGTTTTCACCCCTTTGATATTAGCAACATCAACAACAATCTCACGTCTTTAAATTAGAATGAAAACTTTTCTATTTTTTTTTTATAATTTTAAGCACAACAAAGAACACATGCCAGCAGTGGATAAGACACAGGCCAAAGTCTACAGGCTTCTGGCACTGTGGTCTTGTTTCTTCCAGCTGAGGAGTAATAATTTGACACCTCTGAAGCAGCAGGACCTCATACTCTGACAACTGCAGCCTTGTTCTACAACTCTAAGCCATTCGAACACATGACAAAAATCACAGTCAGCAACATCCATAGTGGATTTTTTTCCCACCTTAGCAGTTCTTTCTCTCCTCTGATGTGGGCTTGGAGATATACTCTGTGGTATCACTGTTAAGCTTTTAATTTATTTTTCCACGCTTACCTACACAGAAAGAAACACTCCCTTTTAGACGCCAGTCCAAATTATTCAAGAATACTTTTGACAACTGCCAAGTAATTTAGAATGATACCTTCTTAACACCTTCTCAAAACAGACCTGACAACCCAGAAGAGTAAATTTTCCCCCAACTTTTAACCATTCTGTACATGCTGAAGTTACCAAAGCTATTAATTTCATTAAAGCACAGTGTTTTTAGTTCTTAGTTGGATGAAGGGGCTTTGTGTGACTTAGCTAGAATGCACATTGCTCTTTACAAATTACTGTAGTAGTTCTCTGCTTGTCATCGCAAAAAAATTCACTTTAGATGATAAGACTTTAACAAAAGGTGGAGTGCTTTACTTTCAGAGGATCATCCATTAAAATACTTGATGGGTTCTGCAAGAAACATAGGAGTTACTGAACTGGAGTCTTGCTTTCAAGGGCCCAATTATACCACTTTTATGTTTAAAGTGCAGCAAATATGAAATCACCTGATCAGTTTAATTCACCCGACTATCTGGGTGATCCTTCATTTTAGGAATCACTCCCATCAATTCAGAATAATCTACCAGAAAATAAGGTATGATGTTGGCTGATTCCTTTTACAACACTGATAAGTGTTCCATGGGCAGAGGAGGAAGAACCTGTCATGTTCAGAATGCAGGCTTTCGCAGAGGGTGACTCACTATCATTAAATATTAATTCAAATAGAGCTCTCACAATGATCCTGTTGGAGGGCATACAGATAGGAACACTTTTAGGTGTGTGGCCTTCTTTTAGTGCATGTGGCCATGAGCGGCAATCCTTGGGGACATCAGCATTCAGTGCAGGAAACTCCCCCAAAACTGGGGGAAAAAAGAAAAAAGTTGTATCACTTACCTAAAACAATATGCCCCTGTGAAATACGTGGATATATAATACTTAGGCAGCATAAACCATGTGTTCATCATTATGGATAAATACATCTCTCAGCACTAGACATTTTAGTAAGTAGATTAAAAAAGAAAGCCCCAAGCAGTGTTAAAAAAAAAAAGAGGTGAAACAAAACAAAACAAGAAGCAGGAAGAACCTGTCATTGCTGCAGCAATTAACCCTTCTACCTTATCCCTCACTGCTAAGCCTCTGTTGATTATGAGTCCAAGAGGTAAAAAAATAAATAAAATAAATATGTATATATAATAATGAGGAGCAGGGCCAGGCAGGCTTAGGTTTAGTTTTTGGCATAGTTGCTTACTGAGCAGGCCTCTTCCCTGAAGGAAACTGACAGTTGACACGGAGGTATTATGAGTGAGGCAGTAGCTTGCACTTCAGCCACGTCTTGAGAACCTCAGATCCCATTCTCAAACAGGAACACAAGTCTTCATTATTGCCAAGGGTGTTACAAGGAGAAATGCATTCCAAATTGACCAGTACTACCAGACTACTAGTAATGGCAGCTGCAGAAAGGCCAAACAGGAAATATTGCTTGCTCCATTTGAACAGATGTGACAGATCTCCGGGATCTGCTTATGACTTGTTCCCCTTCCCTGCTCTCTATGAAGTGTATCTATTAGAAATGATGGGGTTTCTTCTGTTTCAAGCATTCAGTGTGTCACAGGGATGTTTTTAAGGGCACTGCAGTTAGACTAAGCTGGTACTTGACCTTCATGAAACAGTGAAGATGAGGGAAGGAGTAGGGTTAGCCATTCAGCAGGTGGCACCCTTCCCCTCCTTATTTGGTCCTCAACCGCCATTTCAGCATAACACTTGTAGGCACAGTGTTGTCATCCTACAAGGCATGGTGTCAGATGTTTTAAAGGTACACAGAGAAAGCTGGGATTTACGTCCCTTTCTAATATCACTCACAGTTGAAGTTGTAATACCTAATTAGATTGCTCCTCTTAGTCAAGAACACAGAGAGCCCAACTGAAGAGTCTCTTCACTATTACAGTCACCTAGGAACATTGCCTGGTTTTCCAGTAACAACTGAAGTGACAAAAGCCAGTCTGGGCGTCTTATTCATTTATTAGGTCAAATATTTTTTTGTTTCTTTATTTTCAAACTGTGAATACAAAACCTCCAGAGTGAGGTCTTTGGAAAAGCAAAATTTTTGCTGTTGTTGCCTTTGGCCAATTGGAGCTCGCTCTTCCTCTCCACAGACACACTCTTCCTCCTCACAGACACATGAATGTAGTCTATGACTACATGCATTTAGAAGTTGTAATTAGCTGTACTTGCCCTGACATCTTGGCTGCATTGCAGTTTGCCTTTAACTGGATAAGGTGTTCTTTGCTATATGCTTCCAGATGTTGCATTCAAGTTGAGTGCAATTGGGTAGACTTCTCATGGAAACCCAATGATGTCAGTAATACCATGAATCAGTTATTTTTTACATACATTCTTATTTTTCCTATAATGGCAATCCCTCACTACTGCCACACGCATACACACCTAAACCTGTCACAAGGTGGTAGTGGAGGGAAAAAGGACAGTGAAAATACTTAGAAGTATTGTAGTTATCAAATATGTCATGGTATTTTCCCTGTGGAAGGCTCACAGCAGCCTGGAAATTAAGAGTCTGGCAATATGGATAATGAACATGATATACGACTTTTAAATTATGGTGAAAATCTTTAAAAGGTTGAACCAGAAAAAATGCATTGGTTAAGGAATATAGTTGGAGTCAATGTTCTGGACGTTCCCAAGAACTGGCTTTGGGGTATGATGAGAAGCATGATCACAGAGAACTAGGAAATGAAAAATAAATCCTTACAGCCACTATCCTGATAAGAACTCCATGCACCTAAAGCTGGAATCCATGTGGTAAAAGAACATGAAAGTAAAAAGGGGATAGAGAGGGAAAAAGGCATTCTATCACCAGCAGCAGGAAACTATCTCAGAAATGCTCTGATCAGCCTTCCCAAACTGGTCAGCATGTTGGAACAGCTACATGCTGCCTAAAACTGGGAACCAGTGCAAATGTGACAATTCAAAGCACATCATCTTCACAGAAATCCAGGTAAATCATTGTGAAAAAGAAAACTTTTGTATTTGTGCAACCAAAGAATGAGTTAGGGAATTAGATTCCACCTGATAGGGTTGACATCATCCCATGGAAGGTAATGGGGAAGATACCCTCTTAAGGAGCTTTACCCAGTGCTCCTCCAGCAAGGAACAGACAAAGCTGAAATAACTTGAGGACTTTCTAGCCTTTTGCTTCCAATACAGAGATGCTTTTTGAGGAGAAAGATGAAAGTGAGTGACTTTGTACTTGAACTGGAATACAAAGAGGTTAATCCAGTTCTTCACCTGATGATTAATTCACTGGCTTGGGACAGGTTCCAAAAATACCTCTATCACTTGCTTAAACCAACAATTTCAGAGCAGAAATGCTCAGCAGGTGTCACCATAATTGTTTCTGGTTAGCTTGAGAACAGCTAGTCATGTAGTTCTGGCATGTCATATCCCCATATGAGCTATCAGCAGGTTATTTAAATAAAATGGGTTTGGGGTTTGTTTATTTGTTTGTTGTGGTGTTTGTTTTTGTTTTGTTTTGTTTTGTTTTGTAGATTTGGAGGGCTTTTTTACTTTTTCCAGCCTGTGCTACAGTCTTTGCCATTGCAGATGCTCCTGTAGTAGCAGGTGTGCTGACTATTGAAAGGTAATTGAAGTGTATCTACAGTAAGTATATTATTGAAGCAAATGTTTAGCTGGTACCTTAGATGCTCATATCTTTGAATATGACTACAAATGTACAGGAAGCCTCAAGAATAGTCAACAAACTTGAACATCTCACCATAACCAGTTGCTGTGGAGAGTCAATACCGCTCTCTGTGCTAGTCCTCATTCTGGGAATGATAGACATGTGGAACACCTTGTCAAGGAATGTTGTTGATGCAGAGTTCAAATGAACTTGAAATTCATGGTATAGCCATTCATAAGTGGTCAGATGAACTTGAAAAGCAACTTGGGTTCTCTGGAAATGAAGAAGTGACATTAACACACAGAAAACACTTGGGGGTATGGGATGAATGGGATTCATGCAGGAACCATTCTCATATTGTGTAAATCTGCAGGATTTCACTGGAATCAAGAAGTTTTGCTAGTTTACCACAGCCCTGTACAAAATAGGTAAAAATAGGCTGTTTAAAACTCTTAATGTTCTGAACTACACTACATAAATGAATACATTTGATAAATTATTTGATTCATGGCTTTGGCATCCCCAGTAAACATTTAAAATGGTTAATGGAATTGCTTTTTACTTCTGGACAAATACTACTGAAAGGGCTGACTCTGAAATATTTGAGAAGTTTGGTTTGTATTAATGTTTAAAGGTTGGATTCTTATCCCAAACTTTTTGGATATTTTTGGGCAGTGAATTGTATCTGAACAAGCTTTCCTGTGTGGTTTGTAGGCCTTATGCTTGGCAGTGTTAAAATTACCACAGGAAGAGCTTTTTCTCATGGCATTTTGGCTTCCGGTCACAAGCATAGCCTGGAAGTCAAGAGGCGTGGGAAATTAAAATAAGAAGGGAAACAGTTAACCAGAATTCTGTGAAAAGGCTTTGGATTCACTGGAAATTATGGGAAGGTCAATCCTTATTGTATCCAGATCCATTCTCCCATGCCTAATAAATTACAGGATTAGGTCAACAAAGTTAGACATATAAAGAGACACTAAAATGTCTCTGGTCTTGTTTTTTTGCCAGCTGAAGACTTTTCTCCCACTCTGTAGCCTCTAAATTAGGTGAGACAAACTGTTAGTTCCCCACTTCATAGAATCTTGATTGCTTCTCTTGGGAAACCATGTCATAATTAATAGTTCATAGTACCATGATGCTTTTTTTCCTGGTATTTAGCAATATTAGTTAATTTCATTATTGTTTAATCTAGTTACTTGTCTGAATTCCTTCTGATTTTATGGATTTAGCCTTTTACGTCTCTTGTAAGTAGGACAACATAACTAATGCCCATTTACAAAATGACATTAAATTAATATATGACACGCCATAGACTATACACAGAATCTTAGCCAAATCAGGCAACAGAACCCAGTTTTCTGGTTTTTTGAGAAGCATTTTAACCCCAAGTTTACCCGTGTTCTGCTGGAAGTGGATTTTTCCAGTTTGGTCCAAACAGTTGTTCAAGACCACATCTAGTTTGAAAATTGGTGTCTCAGAAATGAGGTGTACTGCTGCATCCCCGATATATCCTCAGCACTCTGTGCTGCCCCTTTAGTCCCTCTCTGTGGAGGTACACAGCCCCCGATGCTTCATCAGCCTCTCATCATCCTCTAACTAGTTTATAGTCCCATGTGAGTGCACCCTTCAATTCCAGACGTTATCCTGAGACAACTCACTTTATCTGTAGTGATGACTCTCTTGGTTTCCACAGAGTAGCTTTTCCAGCAAATCTCTTCTGCATCTTCCCTTTACACTCCTCTGCCTTTTATTGAGAAGGAAAACAATCTCATACTAGAAAGGGAGACACAGAGGTAGCCCATCCTTCAAGTTTAATTGAAACTTGAAATAAAAAATGTGAAAGTTTCAGTCACATAATCCAGGTCACTTGACAAGCTTGAATTTTCAGTCTGAGGCAGGAGGCTCTATCAGAAAGGACTTCTATGTTAGGCTGTCTGTTCATCAGCACCCATGACTCCTGTGACACTGTCCTACTTGTTTCAATAAAATCAATGACCTGAAGAATCGAGATATCTTTTTTTCATATGGAAGGAGTTAATTTAAGACAAGTGGATTTTTTGTTTGGAAAACAATAGGTTAGATTTAGATTTACATTTACTGCCACAAGAATGTAATCTAAAAGTCCAGCAAAGAAATTGATTTTGCTTTCAATCATTATCATTGATTTTTTACTTTAGAGGGTGAAGTTTTATTAGTGCTTGTAAAAAGGAAAAAGCCAACTGAGTAAGTGATAGAGTCAGCATTTGTCTATTCTGGAATTCGTGTTTATGTTAGGGAGAGCTAATTGACATGAAATATTCAAACGTTATAAAAATGGTTCAAATGTAGTGAGTCCACCTTGTATGAGAGTTGAAAGAGAGTGAAATCTAAAGGAGCATTTCTATAGAGCTGACCAGATTTTGGGGTGTAGCCAAGGGTTTCTGTTCAGCATAATGAACTAATCAGGTCCTATTCAGCCCTGTACTTCCCCACATGAGAGACAGCATCTTTCTGTTACATCCCTGAGCTGTTGAAATCAGCATAAGTTCCTGACTGCAAGATTCATTGGCCCAGAAGAAAGGGAAGTGGTGGTACAGTATTATGCAATGACTGTTTTGCTTGGGAAATCTTTAGTCCTTTTGATTCAGACTCATTAGTATTTGTCTCTCTTACGGATTTTTTGCAGCGGCCATCTTTTAAGAAAGATGTTCAGGGTGATGGAATATTGTACACAGGATACAGGTGAGATAAGTAGGTCTTCTCTATTGGGAAGGTGAGGGAGAGGGAGGTTTTGCTGTATGGTTTGTTTTGTTCTATTGATCCATGGCATCTGGAACTATCGGTGTATAGGGAGTACTGCTTAAGTGAAATTGTATTCTTTGTTATGGCATTAGTAGTTTGAGAAAGGCATCCCTTTAAATTGATTTGTTATAAACAAAATAACAGTATATGGAAATGGCATTTGATTAGAAGCTGTCTACTTTTCTTCAGCAGACATATGGGCTCTGGTTTCAGAGCAACCGTCTTACTGTGTTTATCTTCACAGACATCCAGAAAGTTTTACCACAGGAAACTGATATGTAGATATTAAATGACTTTCCCAAAGTCATATAGGAAGGCTGTGGCAGACCAAGGAAATGGATCCACATCTGAATCCTTGGCTACTATCTTAGCCACTTTTTTTTCCCCATGCAAAACAAATCTTATGTTAGAATTTAAATTTCTTGGTGTACTTCACATTTCACTGGGAGTTCAGCTCCATACATTTAGTAGGGCCACTATGAATTTTCTCCAAAGCTCTTCTGACTCAGAAAGTGGAAAAATAAAGTAGGTCTTTTATATAACTGTGTCAAGAGGCAACTTAGACAGCAGCCAAGCCTTTCAAGGAAAGTGGATTTCCCTTGTGTGTTCTGGCTTATAAATCCTGTCTTTTATTTTAGGAATATAAAGGTTGCACCTTCCAAAACAACACACAAGAAGCCAACTGCAACAGTCAGTGTCTTGTGTGCCTGTGAATGATCTTGGCCAATACAAGGAAAGAGGAGTTGGTATCATATTAATGAAAAAGAAAGGCAGAAAACCCAAAACAAATGGGTTTAATAACTCCAAGTAACTCACATCTGGCAACAAATCATCTGTTGGGTATATATAAATGAGTCATTTTGTCTCCATGTTCTCTAATCAAAGGGGAGAATTGGACCCTTCCAAATGCTGATTCAGTCCTCCTGAGATAGGTTGCTAAAATAAGTGTGATGAATCATTTTCTAGCAGCTCCTGCCTCCCTTCACCGACTGTAGAGGACCTTGCAGCAGATACATGACTCTGAAACAAGGGAAAACCCAAACATTATTTCTCTTATGTATGCGGCAGTTGCAAAGCTTTTCCTAAGACATAGGTAAAGAGTTAAGCATCTTTCTATTTCTTTGCTATTATTTGCACTGGTCACATGCTCATCTGTAGGTACTGTATGTATTGCCTAAGATTAAAAACAAACAAACAAAGAAAAGATTAAGTAGCTTCCAAAAACTTAAAAATATGCTGGAGACATTTTCTTATACATAAATACCACTTCTTGAATCTATATTCAGTTAAAATTCCTCATAAAAATAAAATCTTTTGAAATAATTAGCTGTATTTCTCCTTTAGTCAGCTATCAAAAGAAACAGGTAGACATGAAGTAAAATCAAAACCTTTCCCTTCTCCAGAAATCCCTGTATGTCACTTGTCAATACAAAGAAAGAACAACAAAACTTGTAAGTAGATGAGGTGTTGAATTCTTTTACCAGGACATCAGTGTCAGACTGCTTCTGCTGCTTAATGTAAGAATTCTTTTTGGCAGATGATAATTTCCTTTCACTTTCAAATAATTTCTTTTATCCTCAGGTTGGCTTTCACCCAACATCATCTTTTTTAACCTGTCCATTTAGGACATTTTTCCACTTCAGACTACTTTTTCATCTGTGTGATTACAGAAGGAATATTTTACCATTATACTGTCTAGCATCTAGCACATGGATATTTCTGAGTGTTACTTTTATATAATTTTTTAACATAAAACCAAGAAACTGAAATATCTATCTCCCCTCTGAGTCCTCCCTAATCCAGAAATCTTTCCAATCAAATTGTCAGCATTACATTGGTACATCCACGATGCAGGAGAACCAGGCTATGAGTGTACAAGCTTCATGCACCAGCACCATTTGTAGCAAAAGAATAAGCAAAGATGACAAACATAAAGTAAATGACAAACCTAACTGATAACAGTACCTGCAATGCGAGAGCTTAATTACTGCAACATCAAAAAACCACATTTATATCCTGTGACACGTGGAATCTCACTCCTGCTTTGAAGGTCTGCATGGGGATTTTTTCTAGGGATCCAACAACAAATTCACCTTTGAGGAAACCTCTGCAGAAATGAACTGAGGAAGAATGTGATTCTTCCAGTTTAAATTCTAGAGAGAATTGAAAAAAAAAAAATCATACTTTTTCCACAAGGGTGTAGTTGTAGAATAATCACATTGTTCTTTGCTGCTAGTTATTTGTTTTGCAATAACCCTATTTTCCTGCAGAGCTTTTTCTGCCTATGTTTTTACACTGCTTACATTTTTACTTCCCTTCTTAACTGGTCTACTGGGCTGGTGTAGGTTGTTGCATGTGAGTAGCACTGGGAACCATTGGGCTATCCACACTGTCTCTGATGAAGTCACTAGTCAGGCATTGACCCCAAAATATTTTCCAGCCTCAGGATTCCCTTCTGGCAGTGCGAGAGCTGAGCTCACGTCGTTGGGCAAAGACAAAACAGGAACCCTGCTAGATGATGACATATAGGTTGTCTGGGTTTTATTTTTAACTAGCTCAACCTTGTGCCAGTTAAAGTGATGGCTGAGATGTCCAATTAAAGTCTCAAAGTGATTTGGGCTTGCTGATGAGGACTATCTCCCTCCAAGCTGTGCCAGGGTCTGCAGTCCAGAGCTGCATCAAACTCTGACCTTCTGTTCTGCTTCTAATACCTCTCCATGGGTTATTTTGACCATATCTACTATTCCCTTTGCAGCGTACCTCAGTCCCAGCTCATCTCCTCTGCCTGCTGTTCCTGTCCTGGCTGTCTCCCAAATCCCATCTACCTCCTGCTAATTCAGCGTAGCGCTCTCATACAGCTACATGAAGGCACTTCCTATTCCATTACAGGGTCATTTGGAATAAATAGCACACAGTTATTTGGTCTGCAGCACTGAGGGTCACTCGGAGATGAAACTGAAGCATTCTGTTTTGGAATGGGGCTGGTAAATTATCAAGCCTGATGAAGAAAAGGCAGATGTGTACAATGCATGCAATGCACCTGGTTTGATTTTTTTTTTCTTTTCATTAGGAAAGCAACAGGCTCATTTATTAGGTTTGGGGATTTTTTTCAATGAAAATATAGCACGTGCCATTTCTTTAGACAACAGACATTAAACAGAGGTGCTTTAAGCAAACCATATTTTTTACTTCCATGAACAGATATATGCACCTGAAATTATTAAAACAATTGTCAAAAGAGATCTCAGAAGCTTTAATAACAATTTTAAGCAAGGCTGGAACACCAAGAAATTCTACACGCTTGATAAGAAACAATCATCAGTTAGAAACCAGTTAAGAATTCAGTTGGTGGAATCAGGGCAAGTACAGGATGAGCCAGACATTGATCTTGGGCAAAATCATAGGCTGCTATGTGACACTATGCAAAAGGAATGAACAAATTGTAACAAGATGAAAAATATGCTGTCATGAAAGGCTTGTGTTGTTTTCTGATTATTTTCTTTTCAAGAATACAGAACTGATGTTTGCAGACAGTTGTGTAGTCATAACTGATTTTAGCATTCAATAGATCACTTGATACAGTCCCATGTGAACTGTTTTGTCATCTGAAAAAAGAACAAATAATGGTAGAAACAGTGAACATCAGTTTAGCTCTTGTTAAATATATGAGGTTAACAGATTACATAATTTTTTATTAAAAAGAGGATCATCCTACCATACTGTTTCCACTGGTATCCCATAGGCTCCTTTTCTGGGTTGAATGCTGCTCTGTGTCTTTATCAGAGGTCTCAAAGATTGGCAGAAAAATTAAAAATATGTACATTGAACTCTATTGGAACTGTGAGTGATATCAGAAAGAGATCACATCATTCTAAATACAGATGAACTCAGATTTAAGCCCACAGGTAAAGTGGGCTTACTTAAGACACATGCATTTAACTAGGAAAGCTAAGGCCTCCTTGGAGTTAAACCTTGCAAGGGAGATCAAGGACAACAGAAAGCGCTTCTTCAAATACATTGCAGTCAAAACTAATGCTAGAGGCAATGTAAGCAATGAGGTGGGTGCCCTGGTGACAGAGGATACTAAGAAGGGTGAGTTACTGAATGCCTTCTTTTTCTCTGTAGTGCTGGAGATTGTTCTCAGGAGCCCCAGACCCCTGAGGCCCCAGAGGAAGTCAAGATAAACAAGGAGTTTGCCTTGGTTGATGAGGACTGGGTTAGGGATCAGTTAAGCAATCTGGACATCCATAAATCCATGGGTCCTGATGGGATGTACCCATGGGTGCTGGGAGAGCTGCAGAAGTCATTGTTAAGCCACAATCCATCATCTTTGGTAAGCTGTGGGAAACAGAAGTGCCTGAGGACTGGAGTAAAGCAAATGTCACTCCAGTCTTCAAAAATGGCAAGAAGGAGGACGCAAGTAACTACAGACAAGTCAGCCTCACCTCAATGCCTAGAAAGGCGATGGAACAACTTGTCCTCAGTGTAGTCTCTAGGTATTTCAAGGATAAGAGGGTCATTAGGAGCAGTCAGCATGGTTTTACCAAGGGAAAGTCATGGTTGACCAATATGATAGCCTTTTATGAAGACATAACGAGGTGGATAGATGATGTGGTTTACCTTGCTTTCAGCAAAGCATTTGATACCATCTCCCACAGCATCCTTGTGGATAAACTGAGAAAATGTGGTCTGGAGGATCGGGTAGTGATGTGGATTAATTGGTTAAAGGAAAGAAGTCAGAAGGTTGTGGTCAACGGGACAGAGTCTAGCTGGAAACCTGTATCTAGCAGAGTCCCTCAGGTGTCGGTACTGGGACCAGTACTATTCCATATATTCATCAATGACCTGGGTGAGGGAACAGAGTGCACCATCAGCAAGTTTGCTGATGACACAAAACTGGGAGGAGTGGCTGACATGCTGTGTTGTCATGCAGCGAGATCTGGACAGGCTGGAGGGTTGGGTGAGGAAAAATTTAATGAAATATAACAGGGACAAGTGTAAAGTCTTGCATCTGGGGAAGAACAGCCCCAGGTACCAGGATAATTTTGAGACAGATCCATTGAAAAGCAGCATAGGGGAAAGGGGCCTGGGCATCCTAGTGAATAGCAAGATGACCATAACCTACCAATGTGCCCTTGTGGCCAAGATGGACAATTGCACCCTGGACTGTATTAGAAGGGGTGTGTTTAGTAAGTCGAGAGAAGTCCTTCTCCCCCTCTACTCTGTCCTGGGGAGACCACATCTGGAATATTGTGACCAGTTCCGGTACCCTCAGTTCAAGAAGGACAGGGAATTACTTGAAAGAGTCCAGCACAGGGCCCCTCAGATTGTTGAGGGAATGGAACATCTTCCTTATGAGGACAGGCTGAGGGAGCTAGGTCACTTTAGGCTGGAGAAGTGGAGACAGAAGGGTGACCTTATTAACGTTTATAAATATGTAAAGGGTGAGTGTTAGGAGGACAGAGCTAGGATCTTCCCAGTGGTGTCCAATGATAGGAGAAAGGGAAATGGGTGCAAGCTGGGGCATAGGAGGTTCTATGTGAACATAAGGAAAAACTTTTTCACTGTGAAGTTGAGAGAGCACTGGCACAGGCTGCCCGAAGAGATTGTGGAGTCTCATTCTCTGGAGATATTAAAAGCCTGCATCGACATGTTCCTGTGTCACCTAATCTAGGTGATCCTTTTCTAGCAGGGGTTTGGACTAGATGATCTTTTGAGGTCCTTTCAAACCCCCAATATTATGTGACTTTAAAATCTGTGAATGAAGAAGGGAAATCATGCCTTTGAAATGGGCAAGTGAGTACTGCAGATTAGTGAAAAACATGGTCATTTGTGAGTTTTGCTGAGATGTTGAGACTGTCTTTGTAGACATAATTTTTTGGTTTACAGAAGACTATTACCCCTATATTAAGACTATTATCTGGCACCAGGGAGAGTTTTTTGGGTGTTGGCTATCCAGTTTGTTGTCTACCCTGAAAAAAGAATGTAGAAAAACTGGAAAGTGTTTAGAAAGACATAGAAGAATGAGCTGAGATTACAAGTACATGTCTCACAGTGTGAGACTGGTTTGAAAATATCACATTCTGAAAGCAATTTCAGATAATATTTTATAATTTAGCCAAAGAAGATGCAAATAAGATTCAGTGATTAGAAGCTGCAGCTAAACATAATCCAGGCTAGGAGTTTCCATTTTTAACAAGGTGACAAATCAGACATTGGCATTATGGTGTTTTGTCTCTCAGCTGAGAGCTTGAAATGCAATCCAGACCTGGACCCATAGGATCAGTCAGCTGGAGCTGTGGGCTTGAAGTAGGAATTTTGGGTGAGATACTGTAGCCTGCACTATGTACGAGTCAGAGTAGTTTATAATTTTCCCATGCCATTTTTGAAAGCTCTGAAAAACTTCTTGCAGAAAACAGAAGAGCCTCCAGCTCCAGCCTCCAGAAGAGATAAGGCCATACACTAAAGTGCAGTCTGCAGACTAAGAGATGTGGAAGTGTTAGATGAGGAAGGTGCCCCACCAGAATATTTAAACTCACTCTATCTGTGGCAGACCTGAATGAGGTTTTAATGTACATTAAAATTATTCTGTAGGCAGTTATATACTGTGAAGCCAAAACATTTCCTTTCCTCCACCTCCCCCCCTCCCAAGCCCTAAGGCTTTCATTTACAGTAGAAAAATGGAGCCAGTAAATCTATACTGTTCTATAAACAAGGCAGCACAATGTCTGTTAAAATTCTGGGCAATTTCTTGTAATCATATATACTTAAGTAAAATTTACATGATCATTATGGGCTGCTCTTGGGCAATGGCTCTTTGTCAGCCTATAGTGATTAGCACATCGGTGCTGCCAGGACAAAATTCTGTCAGCACCACAAGAAGCAATTTCATCAGGTTTCTTTTTACACAGGCTTGCAGCTCACACTGGCCCTGCAGCCTACTGGACTTTTTTTTTTTATTTCCCCTAGCCATGCAGTCTGACTCTTCAGATGGAAATTAAAACAATTTCAAGAATGAAGAGATCTAGCTTGTTTCTAAAAATAGCCCCCCACCTTCAGCAGGGGATGTGATTCCTTAGCCATGTGCAACAAAGATGACCTCTTTGTCAGGTCTAGCCTGCAGCAGGAGGTGTCTGCTCCTGGTCTACTTTTACATTGATTCAAAAATAAACAGCAAGTTCCTCTGGCTGGCCTCCCTCGCCAAAGGCAGGCAAGGAACATTCTGTACAAGGAAGCACTCACAATCATTTGAGGGGCCAACTCTAATGAAGTTAATTGATGCATCAGGGACGTGTGTTAAGCATTAATGCTCTACTAATATGTTCATGGGTCACACAGCTACATATTATATTAGTGCACAGTAAACATAGTATCATACATTTGGGATATCCTATGGACGTGAGTTGAAAGAAAATGCATTTATTTTTGCAAAATGGAGTCTTTGTGCTCAGATCTGAAGCTTATGTAACATGCCAGGGACACCAGAATATATCACCTACTTTTCTAAAAACAGTTGAATAAACCAGAAATGTGTGTGATATTTTACAGAAAAAAAAAATCCTAATTAAAAAAAGGTCACTTGAGTCCTATATGAATTACACCTTTTATAAAAACAAAACAGGGAAAGGAAAAATTTAAAGTTAGAGCAACATGAAAGTCATTGCAATGTAAGCCTGATGGAAAATCAACCCCTCTTTTAATGATCTTTAGTATCCAGGAATTAGAAAACTACACTACAGTGCAGACAGACTGAGAGAGTGAACTCTGAGGTAAAGAACAGGGTCCCAGTACCCCATTTCAGCAATAAAAAAGCTTAGACAGGATAAACCAAACACTTATATGAAAACATATGAAAACACTAGTTTTGTGACTTACATGTTTTGTCACTTATATGTTTAGTGAAAACACTAAAAATATTTTATTCCTGTTGTTGGTTTATGTGATAGAAGCTCTTCTCCACACACAGACACACAGAGGCAAAGGGAACCCAGCTAATAACCTGATTTAGCTACTACTTTCCCAGGAGTCATTGTCCTATCAGTGACTCATCTGCACACACATGAAAGAGAAGAGAGACACAACAGCAAGTGGTGGCACCCCATAAAGCTAGTCAGTTAAATAAGCCCTCACCCTGGCCTCTCCAAGGGATGCCACAGGGGAATATCAACCCCATGCTCCATCAGTGACACCCATTGAGATGAATCACACAGAACACCTCTCTGGACCACCTCACAGACTGAGGGGGTCACACACTGGAGATAAGGGACATGTCACAGGAAGCAGGGGAAATGCACCTTGGGGTTGTATAAAATTTACCATAGGAGGAAATGAAAGCAGGGAAAGGGAGAGATGAAGGTGTTTGGAGAAGAAGGAAGTATGGAGGGAAAGGGAACAAATGGACATGATGATGCACAAACTGTTTCTTGTCACTACACTTGTCAGGCCATGATCTCTGCCTGAGCATCCCAGTCAGTCCCATCTTCCTAATAAACGCTGCTTCTGGGCCTCTATTCTGTGTGCGTGTGTGTGTGTACAGAGGTTGAAATGACAACCACTCAGAGGACACCAGGGTCACAGGGCCCAGGCCAGAGACCCTGTGTATACGTGATGCTGGTGAGTGAAGTGAGTATCACAAGCTGAATCAGGCAGTGAGCGGGCTGAGAGCCAGGTATGTGCATCTCTCTGAGTGGAGCAGGAGGAGGCAGCTTGAGGAGCTGGCTGTCAGAGTGTGTCTGTGCATGCCTCTGAGCAGAAGGCAACAAGGGTGACAAAGATCTGGGTGAACTGGAGAGAGGCTGGTCTAGTGAGAAGGTCTGTAAAGCTAGGGTAGGCACATGTGTACACAGTCAAAAATTAAATGGACAAGAATAATGTTGATCTGTTCTCAGGATACAGGATCAAGAAGACATCCATTGAACATGAGATGAAACCATTTGCTTTTAAAGACAATGTATGCCCTTGAGGAGCTCAAGAGTAACATTGAGAATAAGCAACTGCCGAAGACCCAAAAATAGATATTAAGAGTACAGGGTTTCAGTCTTCAAGGTGTAAAACACAACCTTTAAGACCCAAAAATAAAGAGAAGATATTAAGAGTACGGGGTTTCAGTCTTCAAGGTGTAAAACACAACTTTTAAGTACCTAAAGTCAGAAAAAAATTTTTCTTAATGTGGTACACTATAATTCACCAATATGGAGCTGACTAGCTCTCAGGGCGGCTTAGATTCCCTACAAGTAGCAAAGTATCTTTTCTTTAACAGCATTAAAATCTAATCTAAATCATTCTAGCACTTCATGTTCTGGAGTGATGATTAAGTAAAGAACTTGATCATGGACTTTAATGGGCAACAGTGTGAGAAAAGATGTGGAGAAGAACACAGAAGAGTAAGTGTGACTGTAGATACATTATTCAGTGGTCTGGTGGACCTTGTTAAGTACATTATTCCAAAATAAGCCAACACAGCAAGACACCAAACCGCCAACCAGATTCTGGGTGATTAACATTGCTAGAAAAACTGTTCATTGCCTTGTGCCTCCTAAAATGCAAGAACTACAAGCAGCTAACTTGTCCTTCTTGAAGTGAACATTGGGCCTACCATATGAAAAGCATTTAGCAATAAAAGTTGGTGTCATTCAGACATTTGCACATAGAGGCTGGTAGAGTGAATCCCTCTCCTACCACAGTCCTCTCACATGACCTTATTAGGTCTGTTGTTTTATTTCTGCTTACTGTGATTTTCCCATTTGTAAAGGGGAGATGTTACAGCCCTTCCTTAACTCACTGGCTTTATTTTTTTTTCTTTTTTTCTGACTTGAAAGAATGACATGGTGAAGTGTTAAAAGCTATGCCACTGAGAATGTCCCAAGTGGGTAGGTAAAATGACAGTCTACATAGAAAACAAATTCTTTACTAGTGAATTTTGCAGACAGAGGTGCTTGGATAAATTGGATAGATTGAAAAGTAGCTCCTCTGTTGTTGATTGTTATTTCATAGATTTTGTTACCACTTTTTCCATAGAGACATTCTTTTTATCTCCATTTTTCCTGAATTATCCTTCCCATTTTTTCTGGCATTGAAGTCACCATTAGACAGTCATTTTAGCCAGAGAAACCCAGATCTAAACTTCTTCAAAGACTGGAAGATGGGGGATGAAAACAGAGTATTGGCTCCTAAAATGTAAGTTCAGCTGGGGATTCAAATTCCACCTAGTTTGGGGTTGTGTGATTGTGAGATTCCAGTTCAAGCCCATGTCTCCAGTCATAAGGTGGAATTCATGACATTAAAATTCTTTCCACAGCACGGAAGGGATGTCATCATAGGCACTGATGCATTATGACTTCCCTACAGGTTGCTGCAGGAGAAGAAACTAACCCAGGAACAGCAGAGACCTTTAAAAAACATCATGACCTTTCAGTAACAGAAAACATGGGAAAATCTAAGTCTTAAAGAAACTCGTTTGATTCTGGCTTGGCACTCTTTGTAAATCCCTGCATAAAGAGAAGTTTAGGACAGGAATTTCTATGCTGCCTCCTTAACTGCAAGCACAGTTTTGCACGTAAATATTCTAAGCCTGAGATCTGGATGTCTCCTAAACGAGGCACTGATGCTTCTAATGTGTAGGGATTAATTACGAGAGTGTCATTGTGAGAAAGGCAACCACAGTAACAACCAAGCTCTGAATCTGGACATGGAAAAAATAACAAAGCCGAAACAAAAACAAAGAAAAAAACCAGAGTCTGTGTTGGAGCCTTTCTAAAAATCATATGCAAGAATCCAGATGGAGAGAGTTCTGGATGCTGTTCGTGCCTAACATGATCAGCAGATAGATGAGTGGCTTGGAGACATGAGAAGTGAGCTAGAGAAAGTGCCAGACTGCTAGTTGGGATTTTAAGGAGTGTTTGTGGTAAACCACACTTCAGATCTTTTTCTGCTGTGGCCCAAGTGCTGTCTTAGAGACCATGAATGGAAACTTAAGGACCAAATATTTTGAGGCTGGTCATGATTTTATGATTGTGATCCCATTTTCCAACCTGTAAGTCATTTCTCTTTTAAAACTTGTAAGTACCATTGGATCAAAAAACCAAGGCAGTATCTCTTCACCAAAGAGTTCATAGCATGCAGACCACAGTATTAATAAAGAATAAAGGAAAGGGCTAAACAGGTATCCTTCTTTCCTCAAGCTTTAAGCTTGCCTTACAATTATCTCTCAATTCTACTCAGCCTTAACCACTCCAGGTTTTGGGCTGGGGAAACTATTTCTCTTTACATCTCCCTCCCTTTTCCTCCCTCCCTGCTGCTACTGAAAACACCCTCAGTCTCCTATCTTCTTCTCCAAGTGGATACTTAATGTTTAATGGTGACTTCCAGTGTGTGAGATTCAGCCCAGGTTTGTCCAAGTGGTTTAGGCCCCTTCCTTTTCTCTTTCATCACTGCTGTTAAGTAAGGAGGCAGCGTTCACTGCTTCTGTGAAAGACAAACCCTGTAAAATTCCTGCTGTGAGCATGTGTGGTCAGGCTTTTGTGGATGACAGCAGTGGTTTCCTATTCTGAGAGTTGCTGGAGTTCAGAGAAAAAAGGACGAAAGCTCCAAACAACATGTAGTGTTTATGCTAGGCAAACCATCCCAGCCTTTTTGTCGGTGTCAGGTGCACTGACTCAGCAGCAGACCTTTTTTTCTTATTTGTTCAAAGAGATAAGCTGCAATTACCCTTTGAAAAAATAATAGTATCTCCCTTTGTTTTTCTGTTCTCTGGAACTGCTCTCTTAAACCATAAAAGACCAAACTTACCCATCCCTTGCTACACAGTCTGTCCCAGTTTCTCAGCACGAGAATAAGGTCTGGAAAGCATTATCTGACGTTCTGATTTGCAGCAGAACCTGAGCTAACCCAGCGAGTAAGGATCCAATTGGCCAGCAGCTTATGCTTTTTAATCTGTTAAAAAACATACATCAAATGGGAAACACCAGGAAAGGGAAGCTTCCCAGATGTTGGAATGGTGTTCCAGAGCCCTAGGGAAAAAGGGTCATTAAGGGCTGTGTATGTACTGCAGATGTCCGGTTGTTTTATAGGCTTTATTCAAAGCCCATTAAAGTCAAATGGAATCTTTACATTATCTTTGACAGGTTTTGGATGAGGCCTATGGATATGGAGGGGCCTTAACTGAAAAGTAGCCTAGGCAGGGCTGATAGGATGTCATTAGAAGTGGCTGTCATGCAAAGGGATTTTCAAGCCGAATATTTCTGTCTCCATACTCATGTAGAGTAATATGTAGGCTACTCCAGAAGTGTGCCCGGCACTCTGTGCCTCTCACTGCTCCAGCACAAGCTACAAGCTGGATAGGGAGAAAAGCCCTTTTCCGGTTGGATTTCCCCTTTAGCACAGCTTTATGTGCTTGTATAATGTGAAACAGCCTTTTCTATTTCTGTTCAAACTCTGGAGGCTTGGATTTCCCCCAGAATTTTTGATTAACAGCTGAGTCTAAATCAAAGCTGCCTGGGGTCTCCTTTGCTTTACTGACACATCGTAATATCCTTTCATCTGCTATTCCAAGCCAGTTCCTTGTTCTGTCAAGAAGCTAACTCCCCCTGAGAGAGAGCACATCGATCCCTCTCCCTTTCTAAGACCTTACTGAGCTGTTTCACAGCAGGACTTCCACCACAACAGGGAAAACCTCTTTCTTTGACTGACTCGAAACCAGACTGCAAAGGACACTGGATTATGGACTGCAGGCCACAAGATGGATTTTGTTAAAGGTCATCAGCTTCTGTATTCTCCAATGCACTTCAGGCTTTACCTGGGTGGTTCAGGGGCCAAACCAGTAAAGCCACACTTTTATAGAATCTCATGTAAATTAAAGCACTCTGACAGCACCAGTTAGGATCTGTACATCATGGCTTGCCATCAGTCATACGAAGAGCCCTCTGTGTGGCTTGACTTGTGTAAAGATTCAGTTCCTGGAGTTGGGGGAGATGAGACTATACCAAATAAAACTAATTTAGAGTTTTAAATGGGCTGCCATTTAACCATCCCTGAATGAACTGAATCACAACAGCCGTTTTTCTTCTATTTCTGGAGACTTGGTGTTGCTTGATACCACTGGTAATGTAAGCAGCAAAAACTAAATGGTAAATGGCAAAATGGTAAGATTACACAAGCCATGTCTGCATAAGCTGCATAACTAGGAATGCTGTCAGGCTAAAGATAAGGCTCAGATGGAGTTGAAACTAACATTGAAGGTAAAAATCAGCAGTTTCTGTATGTAAATGGGTGGAAGAAAGGCCAAAGACAGTGTGTATCCAGTGTTCAGTGGGTTAAGGGATCTAGTGATAAGCTACAGGGAAAATGATACATTTTGTAGCTCCTATTTCACATATAAGACTTGTTCTTAGGCCTCCCATTTTTCTGAAGCAGTACAAGGAGGTGAAAGTTTTGGGAATCACCTCACCCATCTGGAGGTGAACAGATCAGAGAGAGGGTATTTGAGGGTGCTAAAGGAGCAGGCTGATGTCATTGAAGGCCTGACTTCTATCACCTTTAAAAGGTTATGGCATTTGGGTAAGAATCCTAGTTGCTAGAAAAAGGCAGATGTTGCACCAACACCCAAAAGAGTAAGAATGGCCCAGGGAACTTGTGGCTGGCCATTACAACCTCAGTCCTTTGGAAGTCTGTGAAGCAAATGCTCTTAGAAGCCACTTCTAAATACATGAAAGATGAGAAGGTGACAGTGATAAGACGAGGACAATGAGTGCAAGCTGGAATATAGGAAATTCCAAACAGTCATTAGAAAATAATATTTTTACCATAAAAGTGGTCAAATAGTGGCATGCAACTTTCCAATTTCTTTCAGGCAAAATGGAAAGAAGGCTTTGAAATCTGCCAGGGTTTACTCCATATTCATTTTTTAATAAGTCTGTGTAAAGTTCTAACTGAATGTTTCCATTTTGCTGATGTTTTTAGGAGATTCTCAATCCTTTCAGTAATAACACTGCTTAATCAGACCAAGCAGACTTGAGTCCTCTGTAAAATGTAAAAATTTGAAAACTTCAAAGTCCCTTTACTGTAGCTATGGGTAAACTTCAAACAACCCACAAGAATATCTCTCCCGAACAATTACTGAGAATTATCTATTGGATTTTAAAAGGTCTACTCTCAGACAGCTTCCAAGAGTGAAAAGTTTTCAAGCTAAACATAGGAACAGAAATGCAGTGAAGCAGTGAGCACCTTTAGTAACTCTTTCATAACATTACAGTTGTGTTTGCCTCTTAAAACTTCAGCTGAATATTGAAGCAGAAAGCACATCTATGGAGAACAGGCAGACATCTTGGTAGTCAGTTTTTGGGCACCATTCCAGAATACAGTCCACAACGTGTCACATTTTCACTTTCTGTCTTTGTTCAATTACATTCATTTTTAACTTGGGTAAAAATCTATGCTCTGCAGCAAAGGTTCTTAGGTTCAAAGTTCTTATTAAATTGTTACCCATAAGTGGGAGTCCATTTTACCTAATTCTGAATTACCCTAATTTCTTCTAACGCTGAGAACATCAGAGGTTAAACCCTCTTTCCTGAATGGGAGTTCCACTATTGCCTTCATTTTTTTCTCTACCGGACTATCTTTCATGCTAATTTTTTTTCTCTGCTTGCAACAGTGGTTTTCTCCCTTGCCCACACAACTACCTCAAGCATTTTTATCTCTTGCTGATATTTTTGGACAACTGTCAGGCCTCCATTTTTTCCCCTATTTTCTACAGCATAAGGGCAAGGAGGTTTCCTGCACTTTCTATGGCATTTTGAACTAACACCTGCCCATGGTTTGTGAAGCATTAGTCAAAGAGATCTGAATTTGTCTCTACATAAGATTGTTCTTCAGGTTCCCACCTTAAAATCCAGTGATAACAGCACAAATACCATAAATGAGCTATGGAGAAATTTGTGAGATATAGCTGAATAATACCTCTTTACCCTTGCTTATCTCAAAGTCAGTATATCACACCCTGAACCATTCCCTGAATGACATACTGGAACAGATGGACAGTGGTTGCTCTAAGGAAAGCTAAGTCATCCCAAACAGAAAACCATTTAATAGGGTACCTATTGAACCTGTCACCTAGGTGGACTCACATGGAGACAGCAGTCATGAGACTAGAAACAGAGGAGCACTGAAGTGCTTTGCCCTTAAGTTATCCTCAGTGAAGACCTTAGTTCAAAAGAGCATCTCAGAGAGAAAGCTTCAACAAAACATGTATTTAAGCTACTGTAAACATCACCCAAACTTATTCCAACCCCCAAGTAAGCACCAAACTACACCTGGGGGCACATAGCAATGAAAGAGAGCCACCTTCTTCCCAACTTTAACAACCGAATCTTAGCCTTGAGTGTAGCTCAGCCAACCCTCAAGCTTTTATCTCCATTGCATATTTTTCCAGAATGTCAGATTTATGCTTTAAATGATGCTGCCCACATTTTCTGACATTTTTCCCTAAGTATGCACAAGACGGTAAGTAATCCTGCAGCATGCGTAGGATACATCTTTCCATCCCGTCTGCTAATGACACTTGGAAGCTTCAGACATTTCATTAATTAATCTGTAATTATACCGCTGCCTTTACACAGAAAAGTACAATGAAGTAATTGACTTCAACCATCAGCTAGCTCAAATTAACAGGAATGTAAACAACAGAGACATGGGACAAAACCATGGAAAGGAAAAGAGGAGTAGGACATTACAGCAGTGTTAAATTTTGTCTGGGTATGTAAACATAAATAGGGGTTTTCAAGAAAAAAAATTTGACTTCTCACTTCCTATTTAACACTTCCATTACATAATGTAAATATGTCAAAACATATCCAGATTTCTTCATGCTGAAAATCAGGTTATACTTAAACAAAGTTTGTGTGTGTCCTTCTCTGGCAGCTACCAATTAAATGTCACTGTTTTAAACACCATTTTTAGAAACAGCTTTTATATGTTGCCAGATGAGGTCACAACTGCTTCCTGTTAATCGCTAGACCTTTTACTGAAACAGAATTGACAGCACACATGGGTTCTGCTGTTTGCTTGATTGTTTGATTTAAAAAGTGGTAAGTGTGTGTGGGAGACGGGAAGCCAAGAGGACATTGATCAAGGGATTGGGAAATGTTCATCCTCTAAGCAGTCTTTCCAGAACAAGAGAGTTTCAGCCACACCATCCTCCCAAGAAGACAACTGTTTTACTGCAGGTGAGGATTTTACTGGATGTTGGGGTGCTTTATCACCCATGACAGCCCTTGCCACAGTAGAGGCTTCACACAAGTTCCTTGCCCAGCATCAGACTCCTCTATAATCCCAAATTTTATGCCCAGAGGCTATGTACCAGAAAAAGGTTGTAGACCTGTCCTGCAAGCATGGCCTCACACATGATCCTGGGATACTGCTAGGGGACTCAAATCTTCCCTCCCCGGGAAGACTGCAGCACCCCATTACTTATCAGGAGAAATCCCAGCATTTTCCCACTGATAATTTCCGGGATATTTTCACATGGGGACCTGTGTAAACCAACACTAATTCATGATCTCCTGTAATACAGGCAGCTCATAATTCTAACACACCTTGGCATTTGCCAGCTGAACCAGCTGATAAACCTTGTCAAGCCCACACTTAACTCTGACAGACTAGGCTAAGTGTTATGTTGGTATCCGCTACACCTGCAAAGGCTGACACTGTGCTTTAAATTATCTGAGCCATCAAGATGAGATCCAAGTCAACGGTATAAAGAAATAGCATCTTTAAAAGACACAAGAAAAATTAACCCCTTCAGCTTAAAGCCATTACCTCTTCTTTTATCAACACACCCCCTTGTAAAAAGTCCCTCTCCATCTTTCCTTTAGGCCCCCTTTAGGTACTGGAAGGCTGCAATAAGGTCTCCCCATAGCCTTCTCTTCTCCAGGCTGAACAAGCCCAACTCTCTCAGCCTTTCCTCGAAGGAGAGGTGATCCAGCCCTCAGATCTTATTTATGGCCTTACTCTGGAGTCGGTCCGACAATTCGGTATCTTTCTTGTACTGGGGACCCCAGAGCTGGATGCAGTTCTTCAGGTGGGATCTCTGGAGAGCAGAGTGGACCAGCAGAATCACCTTCCTTGACCTGCTGGTGACATTGGGTTTGATGAAGTCCGGGTTGGCTTTCTGGGCTGCAAGCACACATTGCCAACTCATGTTAGCCTTACATACATCAACACCCCTGAGTCCATCTCAGGGCTGCTCAGCCTGTAGTTGTGCTTGGGATTGGCCCAACCCCTGCTCAGGACCTTGCACTTAGCCTTGTTGAACTTCATGCAGTTTGCATGGGCCCATCTCTCCAGCCTGTCAAAATCACTCTGGATGGCATGTCTTCCCTCCGACGTGTCAACCACACTAGACAGCTTGGTGTCATCAGCAAACTTGCTGATGGTGCACTCAATTCCACTGTCCATGTCTGCAACACTGAACAGCATTGGTCCCAGTACCAGCTTCCGAGGAATGCTACTTATCACTGGTCTCAATCTGGACATTGAGCTGTTGACCACAAATCTTTGAGTGCAACCATCCAGCTAATTCCTTATTCACTGAATTTTCTATCAAATTAGTCCAACAAATCCATGTTTCTCCAATTTAGAGACAAGGATATCATGGACAGTGTCAAACGCTTTGCACAAGTTAAGTAGATGATGGCTGTTACTCTTTCCTTAACCACAAGTGCTGTAACCCCATTATAGAATACCACCGAATTTGTTGTGCATGATTTGCCTTTTATGAAGCCATGTTGTCTACCAGCAATCAGTTCCATGCTTTCCACGAGCCTGAGCATAGTTTTCAGGAGGATCTGCTTCTTGATCTTGCCAGACACAGAGGTGAGACTGACCAGTCTACAATCCCCTGGGCCCTCCCTTTTTAAAAATGGAGGTTATGTTTCCCTTGTCTTCCTTTTATTGTTGACATATTAATAGAAACTTTTCTTGTTGTCCTTGACATCCCTGGCCAGATCTAATTCTATCATGGCTTTTGCTTTCCTAACCTGATCCCTCTCTCCTAGGGCAGTTTCTCTGTATTCCGCCTAGGCTACCTGCCCATGCTTCCAGCCTCTGTAGGGTTCCTTTTTGCATTTGAGTTTGACCAGGAGCTCTTTGTTCATCCATGCAGGCCTCCGGGCATTATTACCTCTTTGCAGGGATGCATTGCTACTGAGCTTGAAGGAGATGATCCTTGAATATTAGTCAGCTGTCTTGGGGTCCTCTTCCCT
>VZTU01000891.1:1050-12340 GCA_013400835.1 Zapornia atra
AAAAAGGACCCAAAAACTTCCCTGGAACTGCTGCCTATGATCTTCTGAATTTGTGGCATGCATACATTGCATATGAGGTGGTACTGGCATGCCATTTTCCATACTTTAAACAACTGCAGGACACACTGCTCTCTTCCACCAGTAAATACTCTCTCAACAGATTATTTTATTTCTTTTCTATTCAGTTCAGTTTAATCCATTCTGTTCTTTATAGGCTTCTAAATATCAGGGTTTCTTTTTGCTCAAGAAAGTAAAAAAATGTTGGAGTAATGCTGCTTTATTTCCTGAAATATAACTAAACCAAGAACGCTCTCACATTCCTGTCTCTTTGTAAAGAGATGACCTGTCTAGACACAAGTCATAGTTTAAGTCAGAAAAATCCCACTGATTATATTCCCCCCTCAAGAACTTCTTTCTGATATTCATCCAGGTTAAACCTTTGCAACTTGTTTCTGAGGCAGACTGCAGAATTATTCATAGAAATGTAGGTATGCAGCCCGCAAAATTATTCCAAAAATTCCAGGGCTGCAACCTCAATCTCTATTTATTTATCTATCCTGAGCTGCCACTACCTCAGGGATTTTCAAAGTACCTTCAAAAACTGCATGCTCAAACATACTTTCACGTTAGCTAATGTCTACAGGCATTTTTAAATTACAGCTTCTGTTCATTCTCCACAAGTTGCTGTGTCGGGTGTTAGTTGTGAAGAGGCAATAATCCCATCTACCACTGCTGACGGCCCCACCAGCACCGACTACAGTGATAGAATCATAGAATGCGTTAGGTTGGCAGTGACCTTTAGAGGTCATCTAATCCAACCCCCCTGCAGTAAGCAGGGACATCTTCACTGGATCAGGTTGCTCAGAGCCCCATCAAGCCTGACCTTGAATGTCTCCAGGGATGGAGCCTCCACTCCTTCTCTAGGCAACCTGTTCCAGTGTCCCACCATACCTCTAGCAGCCTGCTTCCAGCCTCACACGTTTCCCCACAGCCTCAACTACAGCCCGCTCTCACCTCGGGCCAGGTCCAAAGACAGCCCAAGCTCCTCGGAGCCTTTCTGAGCTCTTTATCAGTCCGCAGAGACCTGACAGCTCTCCAGCCCGGGCAGTGCGTGCTGCGGGACCAGACCTGGCTGCAGGCTGCTTTACCTCTGCGGTGGAACAAATAACCGATACAGTTTGTTTCCCCCCGTGATTTAAACCAAGGTGCCTGTCAGGCGGCTCCGCAACCTCTACCTCTCTGCCTCGCTGCCCTGGGGGCAGCCTGAGCAGCCCAACACACACCACGCTAGCGGAGCAGCCCGCTCAGCGTGGTATAGTCAGTCAATACTGCGCAGGCGCCGCTCGGCATCGGCGCTTCGGCGCTCGGCACATCGATTGCTGCGGGAGCGGCTCTGCCGCCTGCGCTGCGTCGGGGCGGGGCGGCAGCTAGCTCGGCGGGAGGAGGTGAGGCGGGTGGCGGCGTGGGGTCTCGCCGGGTAGGAGGGGAGTGGTGAGGGGTCGTCTCGCCTCGGGGCCGCGTCCTGCCGTCCTTGGGGTCCGCCTGCGCCGGGAGGGTGGGAGTGGGGTGCGCATGCGGCCTGTGGGAGGGCGGGCAGCCCCTGGGCCTCGCCGCAGGTCTCGCGGCGGCCGGCGCACGCTGCGCTGCGNGCCGCTGCTGACGGCTCCCGCCTGTGCTCTGCCCGCAGGCCGGTGAGCAGCCCCGGAGGATGGACATCAGGCCGAACCACACCATCTACATCAACAACATCAATGACAAGATCAAGAAAGAAGGTAGCGGTGTCTGTGGCGCGCCGTTGGAGAGCGGGTGTTGTCACGCAGGGCAGTCTCCCGTGCCTGCTCACGCACGTCCCACAGCAGTGGGCACTTCGGCAGTGCCGCGGCTGTGGGGGCTCTCGGCAGCACCGTAGGGATGGTAGCCGTGCTCTGAGCTGCTCGTAATGGAGCAGCGGCTCGAGTCAGCGAGCGTTGCACTGCGTTTGTTTGTGACCCATGACCGTGTTTTAAGGAAGCATCTGGTTGCCTCTCTGCTGTAGCTCTGTAGCTGACTGCACATTCCCATCATATAGAACCGTGTGTGATAAGTATAGCAGCAACAATAGAATTGACGTTTCCATTGATGCTAAGAGGCATGTCGGTCTCTGTTTCAGTGGTCAGCAGTGCCCTCTTGCTGAAATGTGGGCTGCTCCTTATTTTCTTTTGTCATCACACGAAAGCAGCGAAGGTGATGTGAGCTGTCCTGCTTTGCATCATGGTGCGAGAGATGCAGCCTTGCAGGTACTGCAGCCCGCTCTGCTCCTCGCAGTGTGCCCTTACATGGCAGTATGTTCAGTGTCTGCAAACAGCCCTCCACGTAATGCTCGTGCTTAGCTTGTGATCTGAAGCAGTCACCATCGCTTATTTGTTACCGTTTGTGAACTGAGTGGCTGGATCAAACTCACACTACTTAAATGTTTCTTCAGGGTGCTTCAGAGGCCGATCTGAAAGTGGCAACAGCTTTGCCAACTCATTAACTTGTCAAGATGGTTCTACCGAATAAATTTAACTTGGGGCTTTGTAGAATAAGTGTCCCCTACAAACTGGTTAGTCTCCACTAAGAAATTGTGTGGTTATAGTGTTTAAATATAAGATTTCAAGATACCTGTCAAGCGTACAAATGCAATTTTTACTATGTTTTTAAAGTTCTTTTTAAAGAAAGCGTTCTGATAAGAAAACTTTTGACTGGTTGGTCAAGCGCAGCTGGAGAAAGTAACAGTGAGATGGTATTACCGAGTGTCAACAGCAGTAAACAAGAGGCAGTGCTCTTAGGTTGCTGAAATATTTCAAATCAAGATTATACAGTGCAGAGAATTTACTTAGTTTCGTTGCATAAGACTAAGGTTTGATTTGCCATGTAGTCAGGTGATTTTAAATAATGAAAATAAATGTATTGCAGCTGTGAGGTACAGTGAGATACAAAACCACATTCGGATCCAGGATATGAAAAGTACTTCACATGTATAAGAAAATTGATTAAACAGTTACAAGCAAAATTTCCAAATGTAATTAGCCTTTAAGTAGTTACTGGTTTAAATCATACCACTTTACTGCTGCATCTTACAGTACTGGTTTCCTGATCCGTCTTTCATGGCTGTCATGCATCATACTTGAATGTGTAAGAGAGTGTGTGTGTGTGTATGTATATGCAAATATGTATATCATACCCCTGTGTAACTGTTACTCTTCAAATGGTAGCATGGATGGTGGTACTGCTCTCTCACCAGCTGAGTACTTGAGGTGTGAAACAAAGTTTTTTATGCCAACTTATAAAAACTGGGCAAATAGACTTGTGCTCATGCAGCAGTTTAGACTAAACTCACGTAATGTATGATTGTGTGAGCTAAGGCTGGCAGAAAATATTGTCCCTGGTGCACTGCAAGTTCTAGAAATAGATATTTGTTTGTAACCTGTCGTAATCCATTTCTTCATGTTGCCAACAGAACTGAAGAGGTCCTTGTATGCATTATTCTCACAGTTTGGTCATGTGGTCGACATTGTGGCATTAAAGACCATGAAGATGAGAGGACAGGCTTTTGTTATATTTAAAGAACTTGGTTCATCTACAAATGCTTTGAGGCAACTACAGGGTTTTCCGTTTTATGGGAAGCCAATGGTAAGTTAATTCTTTTGCTTTTTAAAGAAAAATAATTGCTGTGGTAGGATACAGCAGTTTGGTACTTGCACCTTGTGAATTACCCATCACGTGTGTTTGTACTGCTGCTCAGTCACGTTGTGTCTTGGTAATGGATGTGCTTGGTTAAAATGCACACAGAGGTGGAGTGTGGCATTAAGGTTTCCTGTGTGACTTTTTTATGTTCTTCTGTGCTGGATTAAAGTTCTTAAGATTTTAAATACTTACCGTTTTACTGATCTTCTGGTGAGCTGATTAAATTAATTCTGTAATATTACTGAAATTAGGTTATTTCAGTTATCTAGAGTAACCTTAATATTATATTTTTAATAAATAGCTGGAATATGACGCTTCCTTTTTGAGGTAACGGTGATTAGGGTCAAGATCTCTACAGTTTTACTTTCCAGAAATCATCAGATGTGTCCAGTGATGTATTTTTAAATTGATGGCTATTTCTGTTTGTGCATGCACCAGGTCACCAAGCCAAGTAACTGAATTTCTGTATAGCCTCAGTGAAGCGAATATACTCCTGGCTGATAGAAAGTGTTTTAATTATGTACTTGATAATGTGCAGGACAGCACTACAGTTGACACGTCATTTTTGCTGCCTGCTTGGATAATTAGACGCTTCTTAATTCTACAATAATTTGTGAGGCATAAAGATAACATGTAAATGGCCTGCTTGTCTTCAGTGGATATATTAATCCTGGCTTTGAGCATTAAGGAGAGCACAGACAGCTCTTGTGCTGCGGAGCCACGAGCTTTTTTCATTAACACTTTCAGAGTCTCTAGTGAAATCCTTGTTACAAGGCATTGCATGAGCTCAGTTCTGTCGTTTACTGAGCACATGATACTTTAAGGGTGAAGCTCAATAGGAAGTAAAAAGATTAAGGTTTCATAAGCTTTTAGGTGTATTTCCCTCTTAAAATTATGCAGGCTCCAGGCAATATTCAATCCCGGCACTAAACAAAGGCATGGAAAAAAATATCTTCAATTGGTATTGAGGTAGTGCCTCATAGCAAAAGTGGTTAGGATTTTATGCATATATAATGTTACATGCCTCTCTACTTGTAGCTGAATCTGCTTTTACACCTGTGGCTTGTGCATTGGGCAGCCTTGTCAGAAAACCAGCACTGTTGTGCAGGTGACAGGACCTAAGTAATCCAGTTTGGATTAAGGCAGGTGCATGCCTTTCTATTTAAGGAGTCTGTGTTTCGGTGAAGTCAGTTTTCTGCAGAGTTCTGAGAAAGCACTAGAATTTTACCTCCTTTTAAAATGGGTTAAAAAACCCTCCACCTTGCAGGCTTTTTAACAGAAGGTAGTGCAGTGTTATCAATTGTCCTTATATCGCTTTGTACGTCTGTTACCTTGAGAAGGTTAAAAGATGCTGTTAGATGAATAGAGTTCTGATTTCAAGGAGTTAAAATTAGCAATTCCATCTTGTGTGGGGGGTGTGTGTTGTGTTCAGCGTGAATGATGATGATTAGGTGCTCTATAATTATACCCAAAGTCTATAACAATATTTCTAGTATAAGAAATCCCTGAAAAAAATTTGAGTAAACGCACAGTAGAATACAGTTAATGTGGTGCAAAATGTTCAGTGTTAGTAACTGCAAAGTGTTTTGTTACTGATTTATGGTTTGTTTTTTTTTTAAAAGCGTATTCAGTATGCAAAAACAGACTCTGATATCATCTCTAAAATGCGAGGCACTTTTGCTGACAAGGAGAAAAGAAAGGAAAAGAAGAAGGCCAAATCCCTGGAGCAGTCGGCCAATGCAGCAAATAAAAAGGTTATCCAGGTAAGTTCTTTCTGTGTTTAAAAGAGAAAACAAAACAAATGCAAGAGTTTTTTTAAATGATGGGGTTTTTTAGGACTAAGTATTGTCTTTTGGCACTCCTCAGTTCCTGAAATTATGGTCTATTGATATCTAGTGCTCTTGAGCACTCACTAAAAGTTGAAGGGAGCTGATTATATATTCCTTGCTGCTTCTGGTTTTAGGTATTGGGGGTTTTTTACCTCTTCCTTTCCTTATTACCAGATGAACCAAAAAGACATAGGACGAAGGTAGAACCAAATTAGTGTTGTGGTTTAACCCCAGCCTAACGAAGCACCTCGCAACTGCTCACTCTCCCCTTTTCCCCTCAAGAGGATGGGAAGGAGAATAGACAAAACATCATGGGTTGAGATAAAGACAGTTTAATAGGATAACAAAGGAAGAGAAGGAGAGTAAATCTAGTAATAATGACAGGCGATACGTAAAGGCAATTGCTCATGATGTGCAGAAAAAGCAATCCAATGCCCTGTCTGTTTCCAAGCAGCAATCCTGCCTCCTGGCTACCTTTCCCAGTTCTGTCCTGAGCATGATGTTGTGGGGTAGGGAATATCCCTGTGGCCAGTCTGGATCAACTGTCCTGGCTGTGCTCTCACAGCTTCTGCACCTGGCAGGGTGTGAGAAGCTGAAATGTCCTTGACTTGGTGTAGAGACTACAACTACCTAGCAACAGCTAATACCACCAGTGCATTACAATATTATTCTCTTCCTAAACCCAAAACACAGCACTGTAACAGCTACTAGAAAGAAAATTCTCACCCAAAACTAGGACAAGTAGAAACTTACCTTTTTTTTTTTTTTTTTTAAAGAGGGGTGTGTCCTCTCTTTAATGGCAGCTTCAAGTACTCAACCAGCTTTTTCTTTCAGTGTTTTGTGCCCTAATCACTCTGTAGGCACTGAAAAATAGTAAATGAGAACAAGATAATTCATTTTACAGTTAGATAAAAGGAGTTGGCTTAGAATATGTCTCCACTAGGGGTTGGCCTGGCCTCAACTAAGAACAATTTTAGCAATTTATGTGCTGAAGTAGAGCAGAAAACATCAAGGCACAGAGTTTGAATAACATAGAATCATAGAATGTGTAAGGTTGAAAGGGACCATTAGAGGTCATCTAGTCCAACCCCCCTGCAGTAAGCAGGGACATTTTCATTGGAGCAGGTTGCTCAGAGCCCCAACAAGCCTGGCCTTAATATCCCCAGGGATGGGGCCTCCACTCACTCTCTGGGTAACCTGTTCCAGTGATCTGCCAACTGCACATTGAAGAACTTTTTCCTGATAGCCAACCTAAGTGTCCCCTTCTCGAGTTTAAAACTGTTACCCCTTACCCTACTGCTACATGCCCTTGTGACCAGTGTTATTTAACTATTCTTCCTAAGGTGCAAACTGGTATCAAGGAGAGGTAAAGGTATTCATAGAAAGCAATGCTTTCTAGGTAGAATATTCAGATTTCTCAGTATTTATTTAAAGTTATCATTATCTATAAATCTCTTAAGAATAATTCCTACTAGATATAAGGAATTAGTTATCCTTGTTAAACTGGAGTCCTCAGTGGAAACGCCTATTTTTCTCCTATTAGTTATGTCCTGTCTAGGCCTTCTATTTCCAAACTACTTTCTTCCTGTCTATTAACCAAATTTTTTAATGTGGAGAAACAGTGATTTACTGTGTCTTCCAACTCTGCCATTAGATCAGACACTACTGGGATTTTTTTTCTTTGCTTGGTTTTAGAATTCAGTGAAGTTCACATGTGTGGTGAATTTCCCATCGGGAGGTATCTCAGAAACAACCGGTGTTCTTGGGATTAGCTTAAAAAAACCTCAGCATGGTTCTGGAGTTGTACAGAAACATGGTGGTGTGTGCTTATGTATTTCTAACAGAACGCCTTTGTATAACTATTCTGTACTTCCTAGGGAGCAACACCAAATTCAGCCAGTGCCCCAGGGACTGCTGCGCAGAATCAGCAGGTAATGTTTGGGGTTTTCTTTTGTGA
This sequence comes from Zapornia atra, assembly GCA_013400835.1. NCBI lineage: Eukaryota > Metazoa > Chordata > Aves > Gruiformes > Rallidae > Zapornia > Zapornia atra. Next base: position 8,542 of record VZTU01000891.1, read on the forward strand.
CTTGAAAGCTCTAGTGTTGAAAATTGTTCTCTATGAATAATAGTACGTTACAAATGGAAATTTGAGGATATATTTTGCAGCTTCTTTTTTGTTCTGTGAGGAATTTGTCTAACAGCTAAATCACAGTAAACAAACAAAAGAAATTCCACTTGTACTGTATCTGATTGACATGAAAACTTGTCATTTCTCAGTATTATACAGAAAACTGCACTAGTAACAAATCCCACTTGGTTCTTAAATTTGGAATATGCTTTGTTGTTGTAAACAGTTTAACTTTTTCTCTTCTCAAAGTAGAACAGTAGAAGGAATATTACACAGGGTGCCGGATTATCCACCTAAAAGCTTCCGATCAGAGGTTTGGGGGTCCTCTGCTCTCTTTTCATAGGTATCTTAATTTTCCAAAGGATTGTGTGGAGATACAGGAATAACTCTCTACACTTCACTCTTGTCTGCTCAAGTGACCTTCAAAATGATTCATATGTATTAGCAGTGGGAGTATTACAGATCCAGGATTTGCAGGAAGGCAAATACTACAGCAGAGTATCTGCCTGCCCTGTGTTTAAGTACTCTCATTGAAAACCCTGTATATAATCCACAGGGTAGGATGTTTGGATCCTGGTCTGGGTTTTCTTTGGGATATCACTTGTAACGAGGCACCGTATGTGTATGGCACTTTGCATCGAAGCACAACACTGAGCATTTAGGTATTTGTCTGAACCTTAGAAGTTTATTTTTGAATTGCATGGCCTGGAATACTTCCATCTGCTGAATGAAATTGTTGTGCTGAGGCATTAAGTTGGTACCATTATGAGGACAGTTGAAGTTGTGGTGTCCAGGTTTTGTTTTGTTTGGTTTTTTTTTGAATCCTTGATGACATCGGGAGATTCCAGCCTTTCAGTCCACTGTTAGCAAACTGACCACTCAGCCTTGTGCCTGGGGGTGTTGCTACACATTCATATTATTATGAATATCTGTTTGAAGACTCTCAGAAGCTTTAAATCTAATGGGTTTTCTGATTAATACATTGAAGTATCACACTGTAGTAAAACCGTGTGGGTTTCAGTTGCCCACAGATACTCTGTTTCAGTATTACTGCAGGTGAACAGGGTCTCTTAGCCTCCCACTGCTATTCTGGAAGGATATGAGTCTTCATGGGTTATTTCACTGCCATACAGGTGTCTTGGGCAACCAGTGCTTTTGTACCTGGATCCCACCCCAGCAGTGCTGACATCTGGGGCGGGGGGTACTGCGGTATGAGCTGTTGACCCATCACGTTTAAATATGACATATAAGACAATACATTACAGTGGTTTCTGTGGAAATTAGAGCCTTTTCAAATTAATACATCACTAAAAGAACCAAGGGGCTATGTCTGTGTATTGCATGAAGGTATACTGAAGTCCAGCTAGCAGCATGATGAGCAAAAGTCTCATGTGCGTTTTGGTTCAAATAATGATGTAGAGGAACTCTTCTGAGATCTGATCTTCTGTTGTTGCAGGTGCCTGATAATCCACCAAACTACATCCTCTTCCTTAATAACTTGCCTGAGGAAACAAATGAGATGATGCTGTCCATGTTATTCAATCAGTAAGTTTTGAATAGAAATAACTTCTCCTTTGAATTCTTCTGTTACCTGTATGCTTTTTCTCAGTTGGCAAGCTGACTCATTAGAAATGAGAGTTTCTTCTGAAGGTATTTCGGTTTTGTCTTACTGCCAAGACTACAGATGTCTGTTCTGATCACTTGATGCAGAAAGCAAATCCGATTTCTTTGTAGCTGGTTTGGATTGTGTAAGTTATCTACTATCAATCTGCACTGGATTTAAGCTGGTGACTTTACAACAGCAGGAACAGTTTTGACAGTAGCTTTAGTTGCTTCTGTGTCTGCGCAAGACTGATTAAATTGCTTCCATGTGATGATCCTTAACTGAGGCTTGGTTTGAAGGACTGTGTGGATAAAACCCTTCAATTTAAATCTTTCATTAGTAAATATTATAGTCCTAGGTGCTTATGTGAAGGTCTTAACTGCTGCTGCAGAGAGATGTATTGCTGATCTAGGAAATACTATCTGACTCTTTTACCTTATTTTAAAGGTTTCCTGGATTCAAAGAAGTACGCTTGGTGCCTGGGCGCCATGACATTGCATTTGTGGAGTTTGAAAATGAGAATCAAGCAGGAGCTGCTCGAGATGCTCTCCAAGGGTTCAAGATTACTCCGTCTCATGCCATGAAAATCACTTACGCGAAGAAGTAACCGGGTGCTCCTATGAAGGACTTCTGTGGATAGTTGGTTTTGTAATATGATGATACTTTGGTCGACTGCCTTGTTTGCTGTTCCCTGCAGAAGACTTAGGACTTTGTGTAAAATTGCCACAACGGCCAGGTCAGATGTAGGATTTCCATGGATCACCTGGACAGTAAACATTTGTACTGAAATACTAAGGTTTATAAAATAAATTCAGTTTATATTGTTTCCAAGCCATGTTTTTTTCTCAGATCTGTCTTATTACTGATCTGTTGGGTTTGCAGGGCTTACTCAGGATATTGGTTAAACCACTTTTACGGTGACACTCATTTCTCAGAAGCGAGTGCTGGATAAATAGCTGTCTTTCCAGAGCAAAAAGAATGAGCAGGAATCCTAAATGTCAGCATGTTCAGAATGAATGCAACACTCAGTCTTCAGCCTCATTATCAAGGGGGCAGCTGCGTTGCAGCAAGGATCATTTTGTCACTTCAAAAAAGTTGTCATTAGTGTGGGTTTTTTTCCAGACAGGGGTAGAAATTGATTAGTTGCACAGCTGTTGAGCTTGGTTTTGCCTTTATAATAACAGCTAGTAATAGAAGCAGGTCCACAACAAAAGTTTGTTCTCTTTTTCCCACCCTCTGACCAGTGATTTTAATAAATGGCTTAGGAAGAGCGTTCTGGCTCTTTACAAAGAGAGTGCAGCCAGGTGCCCTGCTGGGCAGGTTTTTCCAAACTACATGTCCTAATGATTCCTGGGCTCAGCTGTGGGGCTTCCCTGTTTGTCAAAACCTTTACAAGTCTCATGTGGCACAAAGCACAGCAAATGTAGTGATGGGATGCAGTGTTGGGAGTTGTAACTGCTCTAAATATTTGGGTGCAAACATCACTCCAAAAACCGAACCCTTTTGTTCAGGCGATGGAAGACATAGGAAGGTATTTTAGGTTAACAGAATAATTAAATTTACTTGAACTATGATTAGATTTTGATGAAGCTTGCAGCAGCTGTTGCATGGAGGATTGCCATCAGACCCTGGAAGAGGAATGTTTGAGAGGAAGTGGGGACACACAGAGTTGACATTTGTTACGTTGCATCACTCCTTAATTCCTAAACGCTCTTTCTGTGAGTCCTCGAATGACCTTTTCTGACAGAAGTAATGGGATAGAGTTAGCCTGACTTCCTTTAGAAGTATTTCAGGCAAGCCTTAGAGGAGCTGATGTTTACCAAGAAACTACACTGAAGAATGTTTTTCATTGTAATTACATTGCAAGTGTTGATTTTTTCTTTATTTCTTTTTTTTTTTTTCCCCCCCTCTTTCCAAGGTAATTTGGTCAATGGGGGCAGGAGGAAGGGTGCCGGAGGCTGGAGATTTCCCTCTGTGACTGTGGCTGGGTACAGTCACCGTGTCCTATGGGCTCAGCTGGAGCTGCAGTGTTTCTCCAGTTTGTGTTCTGAAACCCATGAGATCTGGCTTAGAACTGTTCTTTGGACAGTGTTGCACCCTCAGGGAAGCATGACTGCTTTTTGTATAAAAGTGTGGTATTCATAGAATCATAGA
>VZTU01000892.1:0-13375 GCA_013400835.1 Zapornia atra
AAATGAGATTCATATATTGTTCACAAGGGACTTCAGCACTTGCTACAGCTAGGCACAGTGCAGAAAGGCATCATGCCAGATTACGCATACATCTCTGCCAAGATACCTGAATTTTGACTTGCAACACACCCTGTTATTCCAAACATGGATCTTCATAAGCCAAAGCTCCTAACTTTGCCAAAACACACAGTGCTTTTGTGAGGCAGCCAAATGCCCCTTCAGATTAGCTAAGAGCATCTTTTATTTGCAATGTGGCTGCTCTTTGTTGGCTTTTTGTTTTTTTAAAAAACACACTTTTTTTTCCTGGTGAAGATGAGGTGGTAAGATCCAAAGGGATGAAATGATCAACTGGCACCTCTTCTACACACTTCTACCCCCACTCCTCTCAAGAATATACACCATAGAAAAATCTCTCTGCAATGTTGTAACTATGATTTACTACTTTGTTAATATTATAACTATTTTAATGTTCTCAGTGACAACCCAGGATGCTGCTGTGCTGGGTGTAATACTAGAAAAAAAGAAAAAAAGAAAACCAACAAAAACCACCCACAAAAAACCCCAAAAAGAGTCCTGACTCCATGACCCATGGACCTTTGCATCAAAAAACACAGTGAAAGATGACAAAGAAGACTGCAGAATGAACTAAATGAGACAATACTGTCTAGTTGGATAGGTACCTAAAGTAATATCCCAGCAAGCTGACCATTTCTGAACATTTGGGGCATGACAATAAAGGACTTTTAAAGAAAGGATCATTGAGAGACTATGGAGACTACCTTGGATACTGTCTCAAGGTGAAAGCATACTATCATACTAAGCACAAGACTGAGTCTGAAATTTTAATGAATGGATGAAAAAGGATGGAGTGATGCTTTTGAAATGACTGAGAGTTTATGAAGGTTTAGAAAAGCTAAGACCACGCTCTGTGCAAGGGAGGAAAATAAATTCAGATGTGCTCATAGCTTTCTTCTCTTCGCAACAGGATACAATAATGATATTCACTGAAACTGTTGGAATGGGTATGAGAGTGCTCAACTGATCTGAAGAAAGCAAGAGGAAGAATGCTGGACTAATCGGCAAGCTTGTTTAAAAGGTGGAGAGCAGCTGGTTGGAAGCTTCGGTTGTTGAAACAATAAACTTGTTCTAGAAATTACATAGAAAAAATATAGTCATCAATAACACTATGTTGTTACTGGACTTAGAGAAACAATGAAGTAATAAATGACACGTTATGGACATCATGGCAAGATTAGGTTGTTTTCCAGAGTGAGGGAGGAAGCAGCAGCATGGAAGTCTACAGGAGGTCTGTCTTAACCATGTGGAGTTGTTGATATCTAGCTGAACAGGCACAACAAGCTCTCCTCAGTTCTGTCTGAAGAGGAAAGATCTGGAATGAAGAAATTCACTTGCAAACCATTGTGACAAGGATAAATCTGATTTCTGTTTACAGATTATCTGATGTAAATAAAAAAAAGGGACCATGGTTCAAACCCTAAGAAACATAGGAAGACAGAGTGGAAAGAGGTATTGAAAGAGTGATTAAGATGGCTGGAAGGAAAAATTAAGAAAAACAGGTTCAACAAAACTAAGATAAAATTTCAGGGAGAAAATTGACAGCGATATACAAGGCAGCTTACAAGATAACCAGTATAGAGCACTGGTTTCAACGTTTGACCGAAAAGCTGTATACAGAGATTTTGCCTTTTCAGCATTTTCAGCAGCATGGAGGTAGCAGGATATACACTGGGAAGTGCCCAGTGCCACACCAGAACCTCAGCAGTGACAGTAAACAACTCATTCAGCTGTATTAGTCAGACTGCTAATGGGATTCCCATCAGAGAGGCTCCACCTGTAATACCGCTGAGACCCAACAGTCAATCCTGTGAAGCAGTTCAATCGCAATGAATCAGGCTACAAAGGGCTTGGTCTTTATCATTAGAATGTTTTCAGCCAGTTTGCTAGTCTGTGCAAACCCTTCCTGCAGCTCTTGAAATTTCTGAAACCTTTAGATTATCAAAGAGGCACCTAGTGGGATAGTGATCAGATGTGGAATATGAAGACATGTAGTCAAGTCTTGATTACCCCACTGTGTTTCTGCACCAAGTGTGGAATGGAACAGGGTTATACAGACCTATGCATACATGCAAACCATTTTCAACTCTGGCTTTCAGTCAAGGAAGCCAGAATGCTGCCACTTTTTACTGGACATAATTGAATGTATATAAATTTCAGAGTAAATTCTGGCACAGTCTTCTCATATTTGAAACACAGACCTCCAAAATTCAAGTGCAAATATCATCTCCTAGATTCAACTAAGTAAAGACATTTCTACACAGAACAAGCACTATTAGTACATCTATATGAGCAGGAAAAAAAATATTAAAAAATTAACTGACTGTAGCATTAGCATTCTTGCTTCAAAAGACAACAATCTTCCTTCATTTGCTTTAAACTCATCCCAACACACACATGCAGAGACAAAGAAAAAGGAATGTCCAGTGAAGGAAGAAGTCGTGTACTGCTGTAACTGTAATAGTTTAAATGTGACCTTCAACTTTTACATCTACATAACCCTTAGAGATTAAAACCTCAGGTTTGGGTTCTTTTTTGTTGCTTCCCCTTCAATTCTTAAAGGAGTAACAAGAAAAAGGAGCTTAAATTTTTTTGACAGGTCTAGAATTCCTCCTCTTTGGAAGAGGAAATAATCGTCCTCCCAAGTCTGATTTAAAACCCTTAATGTAACCCTTGTTGACTGCTTGCAACCCTCTCATGCAGGGACAAGTACACATTTTGCCAGACTTTACCTCTCAGCAAACTCATCAGAGGACCCATGCTTCAGAGGCTATTTCACAAATAAGTAAAAGCTCTCAAGGGCATCAAATCACATTCTTTAGGCACTTGTAGAAATGTAGCTAACAGGCAGCATAGCTTAAAAAGTTTAGATGTTCTTCTCAAGCAATGCTGTAAGAAAGTCCTTGAATGCTCTGTATGATCAAAGAATGGGGCTGAAAAACTAATTTAAAGTGGATTACAAGTATTTTTTTTAAATGAAAACAACTTGCAATGCCAAGATCTATTGTATTTCACACATGTACGTTCTTTGCAGCATGTAGGTCTTCACACTATGGCCCTCAATCTGTAACAATTGAACAGCTGTATTAACAGGCAGCAAACAAAAGCAACTGATCAAAGAGCTGAATTTTTCCCCATTAGAATTTCTTTAATTTTGGCATTTGATTGCTGTCTGGAGATAGGATGGACAGCCAAAGTATTTCAAGGTTTCATTAAATGAAAACTCCTAATAAATTTAAATATAGAATTTGAGTAATTTGGGATTTGCTTGAGATGCAACACCTAAAGGACATGTAGTTATGGTTTTCTTGGGCACTCTAAGTCTGTCCTAATTGTCCCTGGCATTATGAAACACCATCTCTCTCCATAGGCTGTAATAAATACTGAAAAGATCTACAAACAGCTTGCTATAGTTTAAAATAGATCAAGGGTCTAATAAGTAATAAGACAAAGGCTTGCAATATTATTTGACTCTTCAGAATGAAGATACACTAGGTTACATATGTCTACAGAAATTCTGAAAGTCAGTAAACCAAAAGATACACAAAACCTCACACACCTACACAAGCCAGGAAATTTATCAACAAAATACAAAATTATTTTAAAAATCCAAAGTATTTCACAAAATACATATATTTCCCATTTTGTCTCCAAAATAGTCACTCTTGGAAAAGGTCTAAATCCATCATGATAGATGGGATTTATGCAGACTATTAACATACACTTTCTCATTTTAAAGATATTCTATTTCATCAGAAACAGGAAAGCAGTAAACCAGAGCAGAACACAGTAAGACTTTTCAAGATCTTAAGGCAGCCCCATAGCTTAAAATCCAAGCTCAAATACTTTCAGTACAAAGTTTAGCTTGTCCTGGCCAGATGAACTTGAACAAAAGAATTCTAAATTTTATTGTTAAAGGCTTGGAACAAACAGAAATGCTCCTAAAGAGCAGTGATAACAGAGAGATGGCTATGCAAGACAAGGGAACAGATATGGTTGTGAATATCCCTGTGCTTTCTACCTTTCTGTATAGAAGCCCAGGAGATGACCCGCCACAAGACTTATTACTCCGTGGCAGCAAGAACTGTATTTCTATTTTATTTTACTGTGGCATTATTTTCACACAACAAACATCAAGACTGAACCTCAGATAGCACAACCTTCATTTGCTCAGGTCTTTTCAACAGGCCCATTATTTCAAGATAACCTCTCTCTGACATCCTGTCAGCTTGTTACATATTTTGGCTGTCATTATTCCAACCATCTTTTCAGAATCAAGTTATTTTTCCCAAAAAAAGTAGGTCCCTATGCAACATAGCTATGAAGAAATATGTCCAAAGTGCACTCAGACTCTAAATGGGATAAGTGCCATACTCTTATGTGCTAAAAGAGTAACTGAACACAAGCTGGTCCCATCGGTTCCTCTTCAAGGCTCATTGGATCTACAAATCAATAGCTAGTATAAAAAACAACCAGCAGCACCAAAATCAGAGACATCACCTAACCTGTTACTCTTCCACTCAGACGGCAGTATTTCACCTTGGAAGGAGCTTTATTGAAATCACACATATAAGCTACATCTTGAAACCCCCTCACTCACACAGTTCATACATTAATGTCATTTCCAGTGCTAAAATCCAGTTCTCCAAGGGGAGTAATATAAAAGCACAGCCTCAAATACTTCAAATTATGTTCTGTAGCAAATAAAGAGGATTAAGAAGTCCTACTGGCTTAGCAGGAAAGAAAGCTTTTATAGGAAATTCTGCTTCTAGAGCAGGCCCTGACACCTGAAGGAATGTAGTTTCAAATCAATGGAAATACATTCAGTGGTTATGGACAGAAGAGGCTTCTTATCAATTAAAGACCCTACTCAGCCGTAACCAAAGGTTGAAACATGGCCCTGAATGTTTAGCTCCCTTGTAATCACTGCATGCATCACCCCGCCCTAAAGTGGTATGCCTGCTCACAGTTTGTAAGGGGAGCATGACCCCGCCTACAGCAGGTCCCTGCTATTTAACTGGTCACTATACAGAGAGTGATGGATTTCAGTTGCCAGTCAAATCCAAACATTGCCTGCAATTTTCAAAGAAAAAAAAAAATTCCGCTATTTTGTGAATAGTTGAAAGTGTGAGCTAAAGGTAAGAACAGATACAAAAGAAATGCCATCACATTAAAAACATTACAAAGAAAAAAAAGCCTTCTTATCCATCAGATACAGCTGAAAAAACATAGGAGTGCTGCCTCCCAGAGTCCAGCTGCCAGAAACAATTCTTTCTATTTTTCTGTGATCTGCCAATTCAGTGTCCAAGGAAACAATCTCCAAGGGCTGTGAAACAATAACTAGACTCTCTGTTTCTGCCAACCACTGTACTGCGGGGTCACACTGGACCACTCCAGCTATGCACAGTCCTAGGGCTCTGTGTTGCCCAAACAGCACAGCCAGTTATAGCAGCTTGAAAATTGAGCCGAATCTGCCTTTCTCACATGCCTCACACAAATCCCTGCCTGCACAAACTTAAAGGAAAACACAGTAGGCCCTCTCTCCACAGGCCTCAAGACTGCCAGACAGAGCCTACACCTCCCACCACTTCACCTGGAGCGGCCAGGTGGGCTAGAAAAGCCTCTTCAGCACCCCTGGGAGATGCCTAAGGAAAGAGAGGCACAGGCAGGATAGCAGTGCAGCTACACTGAGAAGGTGGGCAGCTTCCACCTCCCATCCCCATCATCTATAACAACAGAGGCAACGGCACTGTTTCTACAACAGCCAAACAACTCAGAGCAGCACAGCATTTCTGGATTTGACCACTGAAATCAGTGCGCAGCTGTAGTCATGATAGCAGCAGATGTTTAAGGAGTCCCATTTAAAGAACCTTAGGGTTTACTCCACTGTGTTTTGAGCACTAATCATGGAATGTTATTTTCAACGTTTACGCAATACCCAAGCCAAACATCCTTCCCTTACTTTGTAACTCAAGAGTTGTTTCTTTAAAATGCCAACCCTGTTTTTTTAATCAAAAGAGGAAAAAAAAACCCAACAAACTTAAACATTGACATTTTTTGTATAGATTAGTGAAGATGGGACACAGCCTTTGAACACTGAAATCGCTATCGGGGTAATACCACATCAGCAAACCGTTTCCTGAAGTATGATAATGCGAAATATGTCTAACAGACGTTCCACGCCTGAACACTTGTCCCTGAGAGCCGGCGTGCATCTGCGCTGCCCGGAAGGCGCTGCCCGCCCAGCGGCGGCTCTCCTCAGCTCGCCTCCTCTCCCGCTGGCCACCAGGGGGAGGTACAGCCTTGCTTGGGCCCCACTCGCCCGGCGCCGCGCCTGCCAACCGCGGAAGCGCCTCTTTATCTTATAACAACCACTTGCGTTAACTTAATTAAGCTAAGCAAGAATGATCGCAATATATACCATCGAGTACTTAATAAAACAGACTTCTTTTTTTCCCCCCTTTGCACACAAAAAGCCTATGTAATGTATGCACTGAAAAAACAGCTGATTTTAAAACCAGCTAATCATTATACATACATTAGTACTTGGCCTCCTACGTAACATTAGCTTGGTTGATGTAATTCAGTTTTGTTTCCATGTGAAATCGCTCCTAACGTAATTTTCCTAGGTTATAAAAGGCATTTAATTCCTCTGCAATACCCTGCCTAACACCAGTCTCAAACTCGGATAGAGGAGGAAAGAAATGGCAGAAAGATCAAAGACACTACCACTAAATTGAAAATAGTTTGAGACAGAAGTGGAGAAATGGAGCATCACCCAAGCAAACCTTCAGGGCTTGGTGTTGACCTCAGGGCCACGCTACAATAGGTAAGGGTGAACTACATCTTTCGGATTTTGTTGATCATGATGCCACTCCAAAGCTGTCCTCAGAACACTGGTGCCCAACACAGAGATACATGCTAGAGAGCAATGGGAGAGCAGAGCAGTACTGCCAAGTCTTATGGACATGAAAATGCTCAGAAAGGCATTGAAGGTACTGGATCCTGGGTGATCCAGTACCTCGCAGACATGGTAGTACAATCCCAAGCAACAGGGCCAGGGAAGAGCGCTAAACTATTCCAGTGTAACAAATTCAATGACAGATACAATCTACTTTAAAACTCAACACAGAACCCTCCTCAAATGGTTCTCAGAGAAAGGACTGATCCCAAGAAAGAACTGAAAAGCAGCTGAACAGCATCAGCATTTGTTCAGGTACCAGACACTGTGAAGCAGGCGGCACTCATTAAGCCCACTTCCAAATGAAAAGAGCCACAAGGAAGAAGTGAAGCAGGCAAATGACTGTTATAAATTTATGAAAACTTGAGAAGTGTAGGTGTATACAATATGCATCTCCAGCACTGCCTGAGCAAGAAATGGACCTGCACAGTGCTAAAAGACATGTGAGATAAGGGTTCCCTTTACCATGTAATGAAAACAGTAGCAGCAAGGAATACGTCAATGTCAACACTTACCCGGACTCTCAAGCCATGACCTACCATTCTCCCCACTACAACTTCTGTGAGAAAGAGGATATATAAAGACACAACACAGACACAGTGATAGGCTTTAGAAAAAAAATCAGAAATAAAGTGCTGTGGGATTTGGCTCAGGAATGAATCTTAACAGGCAGTCATCTAAGCTGCACTAGGTGATGGTGTGCTCACCTCCCATGCTCCCAACTTCACCTTTGCTTCATGTAATCCTAACCACCAGTGGCTGTGGTAATGGATGTGACTAGTCATGATGGCTGCATCCAGACCAAAGTGGATTCAGAAACAGATAACACCACAATAGCCAAAGGCTAATTTGAGCAACGTGCTCACCTAGCTACAGTGCTAGTCAACATCCAATTTGAAGAAGCTAGTATCTGTGGTCAGTAGGCAAAAACATGACTGAGTCAATTGCCTTACCCCCATAAATAATGAGCAGCCCAAGAACTTTTTGAGCTTTCCTGCATGGCAGTGGGCTGCATGCCAGGATCTTCCCTTGATTAGGGATGCCTCTTGAGATTGTTTCTTGAGGTTGAGATATTCCTCACCACAACAGGTTCTCAGTAAGCGACTACTAGCATGCTAAACTTTAAGTCTTAGCAAAATGATATAAAGGATTGATCGTATGCGCATATGTGTAATTCTTTAGACATAAAACCTTCATCAAAGTTTGGATTCAGCCACATCTAGACTCCTCCCTGAACAGGAGCTTAGAAAGCAAGGGTGTTCTTTCCAAACCACATGACTCAATGGGAGGGTGTCCCTGACAATTTGGTCTGATCCTGTCTTCTATGCAGTAACAATCAGATGTACCTTGCCAGCAAATCTTGTAGCATTTACCACTGAACTTTTAAAATTCACTGTTTTACATGAATAAAGTATATTGTTGCTTCTCTCTTACAAGTGAAGAGCATGACTGCATCAATGACAGGGAGTTATCAAAGAAGCCCTAGACGTCACATCCAGTCTCCATCCATTCAAAGTGAAAACAAAAGAGCAACAGCAAACAGATGCTATCGAGTTGCCATATAATATCACACAGGTATACTACAGACACCACAAAGAATGTGGGAACAATAAAACCCCAACAAAACCCCCAAGAAAACTGCCGAATTCTACCAGTATTAGGACAGAGGTTAACAAGGTCTCTTAAAATAGTAAAGGTAGCAGGGACAAATGCTCCCATAATTCAAAGACTTTCTTGACCCTTCTAGAAAATTAACTTAACTTTGTCAAACTTTAAAAAGTCCATTTATCAAAGGATCACAAGATAGGCAATTCCTTGCCCCGAGTGGTATGAGGCTCTTATCTATGAGAAAGTAAAGTCAAGAGTGTCACAATAAGCTCTGCAAATCAATAGTTTTAAAATTTAAAAAAAAAAAGTTGCTGAGAATAGGTTATATCTCTCAGACGATTGAGGGACAGAACTGCCAGTTCAATGGCCAAAAGCTTCAAAGCTTGATAATCTGCTGTAAACAGCTAGTTTTGACCTAATAGGCACACAAAACAGGTGTCAGGAGAACAAGGTTGCTTCTTACCACAGTTCTGCAAATGATTAGTACTTAATAAACACTGTGGTGGGATGACCCTGGTCAGAAGACAAAAATTCTATACAGCTGCTCACTCACTTCCCACTCATGGGAGAGAATAGGAAGAACAAAGCAAGAAAACTTGTAGATCAAATAGAGATCTTAACAAGTGAAGGAAAGAGTGGTCACACACACAACCAGGAAGTGACTCAAAGGAGATTGCTCATTACCTCCCACAAGTAGACTGATGATCAGACACTCTGAGCAATGACCAGTATGGAAGCCATGCACACACAGCCCCCTGCCTTGCAACCGCCACCTTCTTCCTCTATCTCCAGTGTTTATTGCCAGTATTAAGTCATGTGGTATGGAATACCCCTTTAGCCAGTTTGAGTTCTCCATCCCAGCTGCATCCCCCGCCAACCTCTTTCCCACCCTAGTCAACTGAATCAGAGGGGCAACTAAGAAACAAAGGTGGCCTCTGTGCTGTGCAAGCACTGTTCAGTAAGTCAAAATATCAGTGCATTATGAACACTGTTTTAGCTGTGCATCCAAAACACGGTACTATACAGTGCTGTGAAGAAAATTAACTACATCCCAGTTAGATACAGTACAAGTATTTGTACTATTTGTCAACAAAGTTGACTGTCATGCCAGGAGACAGGACAATGGGAGCAACCTGGATAATAAGGACAGCTTTGTGTACTTGCAAGGTCTTAACATGAGATAATGTTGGCTCAAAGCCATCACAGAGTTGATGTTAACTCAGAACACACTATGGAAAAGTAAACGATTAACATGAGATATAACTTAACATATGAATATTCTCAGCTTAGCTCTTTGTAGCCAACACATTGCTTGCTTTTGAAATGAATTGTTACTTAATGGTTGCCTGGAGTCAGCTGGTAAGATTACATCAATACCTATAATTAGGAAACAAGAGTGAGAAAGAGCTGATCAATAAGGTAACAAAAACCCCCAAAGCAAAGCAGCTTGATTTCTCTGAACACAAGCTCCAGATATAGATGATCATCTGCTTGCAAGGCTGTGTTTTTCAGGACAGCAGGAAGTGACTGGACAGAGGAATGGTAGCAAATCTAAAAACACTACTCTGAAGCACGAGACAGAACAAGAATATACACTGTGCCTGGTGTGTAGTCATTACACTGTACTGGCAGAGGAAGAAAGGAATAATATGCATTTATAGTAATTTAGATTAATACCCACATTTTTGCAGTATAGCTGAAAGCTACTGTTCAGAAATTTAATATCTGGTAATGAGTAGCTTAATGAACTTATTACCGGTCAAGCTGAACTGAAGGCACAGCTTAAGTTCATTAATGGTTTAATCCCCTAATGATTTTAAGGCATCAAGTTAGTTCCAAAAGGTAATTAAGGTCTGGGGAACCTTCTTGGCCAAATTCTTTGCTGCTGGAGCACACAAACAGCCTTAGTGGTTTCAGCTGTGACAATGCCCACTTGTTGCTATGTCATACTTGTTTACATAACTGAAAAATATGGCTTTGAGGAGACTGAAGAATGACCTCAGATTGACCTACCATAAAAAAAAAATTTGAAAAATTAAGGGCTGAGGAATATATATACATAAACCCACACATTGCAGGATAAAGTCTTAAGCCTCTCCATTTCCTCCTTTGGACAATGGCTCTTTGGATGACAAAACCAATACACCCCACATTAAAGGAACCCTGATGCTTACCTGCAAAACACTAAGAGAGTGCTTTCCCAAGTGATACACAAAACACTGCAGAACAGTTTTTTCTCTATGAAATTTTACAGCCAAATTACAGCACTACTGTTTCCCACTATTGACTCACAACCCCTAGTGCATTCCTGAAGAGGCATTTTAATTCTACTGTTAAGATTTACTGGATTTCTAAATGCAGGGAAAGGAAAAACACATCTAAATACAAAGAAGAATGACTTGCAAAATATTACCTACCAAATATATATAAGCCAGGTTGAATGCTTATCTTTGCCAGATCAAAAGTCCTTGACTGGAGCAAGGGAAGGTAAACAATTTTCAACTATATATAAAATAGGGGTCAAAAAGCACCCCTCAATCAGAAAATCAGGAACAAAAACCAGATAAAACATTGGAAGATTATGCCCTGACTATGTTCAAAAATTATGATTACCAAACATAGGAGTGAAGGAAACAGCAGGAGCACTATCCATCAGTGCTCTTCATGTTGCATTTGATAAGAGTTGTACTCTTCTTCCCAGCCTATCTGGATAAGCTTCAGTAGGAACACCCCCCAGCAACTCACACAAGGAGTTCTAAGTACCTACAAGTCAAACATCTGTCATGGTTGGAGCCACCTCCACGCTGCACCTGGTTAGTGCACTTATTGCTTTACAGCACAGAGAGAAGTTTATCCCAAAAAACATCACTGTGTCTTCAGAAACGCATCTATCTCCTCTTGAATGAAAAATCTGAATGCACAGATTTAATTGTTAAATCAATTAAAATCCTCTGTATATTATACAAAACACTTTATACTTTGACAATTCCCTTTTTTGGGAGGAAGACAGAAATGGAACTGTTTCCATTATTTACAAACATTACACATAACGTTTCTGTAACAAATAGAATAAAGCTTCCTGCATATAGAAGTATCCTTAAGACAATAGAAGTCTTTTAATCTGCTATAAATATTTTGACTCCTAACTGGAGGCAGAGCCACAGCATGCCCACATAGCTGACATGATTTACAGGAACTATTAAAGAATATTTAACAGCCTAGACTGGGTTGCAAATTTCTTTCCATGGATTTATTTTTGTTGGCTTTATTTAGTATTTGCAATTAAATAAGTAACATTAAGATTGTATTCTGTTCTCTTAATTTTTGGTGGTAATTGTTGACACATCTTTTGCATTCTCTCTCCTTCTTTAGGGCTACCATATCCTGGCTTTCAGGAGCATAAAGCTTTTCCAGATAACAGATTGCAAATATGAGAAGCACATCTTATCACCTTTCTTCCCAGCGCCACATTCCGCACTATATGCAACATTGTCTAAAGCGATGTCTAAATTTTCCTTCTCTGTAATTAAAAAAAAAAACAACACCACAAAACAACCTGCAGATTGGTTAGTCTGTAAAGAAAGAAGTTCATTCCTTCATGAAAAAGTCTCTCAGTGAAGGAAGCTATAATTGGATACATTCCCCTTGGAGATCTCTTCTGACTACTTTTCAGTAGGCAATTTTCAAAGCTTTATTGAGCCCTCTGAATATTGGAGAGCCTCCTGCTAATTCAGTTCTGATTTGAGGAAAAAAAATTGAATGCATTTGTGTAAAAAACCAACAGACCCTCCCCAACCCAAGGAACAAAGCTTCAACCCCGTGAAGTAATAGATCTATTATGCAAGATCTAATATGTAAGATCTATCTTCCTTCAAGAGTGTACTTTCACAAACATACTAGTCTCCTCCTGACTAGCCCTGTAACAAGCAGGTAACCCTTTCAAAACAGGTAACTTAATATTCCAGAAAAAAGTAACAGCAAGTTAAAAAAAAAAAGTATTGCATGCCTCTTCTCATGCTAGGAACCCTGAGACAATACAGCATTGAAGGGACTCTCCAGTCAGGGCATAGCACAATGCACTGATCTTCTCCATCATGAGGCTGACCAATTCTACATTCACTTCTATTCTTATAGGATCTTGCTTAC
Organism: Zapornia atra; assembly: GCA_013400835.1. Lineage (NCBI taxonomy): Eukaryota > Metazoa > Chordata > Aves > Gruiformes > Rallidae > Zapornia > Zapornia atra. The sequence continues at coordinate 12,791 of VZTU01000892.1, forward strand.
AATACAGATTCATCTGTCACTGAGAGAAATCGAGTTTAAACTTGACTTTGAAGAGCACCTTGGTGGTAGACTCTAATATTCTTATCTCATTAATAAGCCAAAAGTTCCTGGGAACAGGTAGATAATATATTTGCATACTGCTTAAATGCATATCTCTAAAGTAGCTAGCAGTTTCATGGTATTCATGATAGTCATACACCTGGATTTTTTATCATTATAGATTACTAGTTCCTTCTACAACAACCTTCTGGGCCAGACACTACAATCCTCACTTAGATGTGTTTCACAAAATGATCTAAGAACACGCAGCCCGATTTACTTGGGTTGAACCCACATGTGCATTTCAGGAGTGCAACTAACATGCAAAAACTGCTAATGGGTTTTCAGTCAACAGATCCAGACAGACTAGTGCTAGTCCTGTTTAAACCTCTCAAAAGCATACAGCACAGGCACAGCCTTGGCACCCAATATTTTGCTTTAGAGATCTGTTTATATTGCTCTGTACTCTTTTTCTATTGTGGACATAGTGTGTGCAAGTGCCGGGGAGAGATGAAAACTGAAGTCAGGGTGTCTCATTTTACAGAC
>VZTU01000893.1:5659-31582 GCA_013400835.1 Zapornia atra
TCAGAAATAGAGTGTGGAGATGAGAGAGGCTACAGGAAATCTTTAGCATCTCACACAATCTGGTGCAAATCAAGATGAAGCAATTTGGCTGTACAACAGCAGCAACTAATTTAAGCAATAATCTACATAAATACTATTTTTTAAAAATACTTTGAGGCTTTCAATCAAAATAAAGAATAAATTAAGCTATAAATGTTCCAACAGAAGATTGCTGAATTTTACACAACTAAGTACCACAGAAAAAATAACACTGAATAGTGGGGCCTTTATTCTGAAAACATTTAAAGCACAGGGATGAAACTACTAATTGCTTTGATGAAATATAATATTAATGAAAATAAATATTCATGTTCTTCAAGGGGTCCAAACAGATTATTCTTTCCATTGTAACAAAGAATCTATGAAAATTTACTTCATCTTTCAATACATTAGATACTATACACACAGAGTACATTTTCAGAATTTAGCCTATGGTATGCCACTTTTAAAAAGCTCTTGTCTTACAGCCAAAACCAAACCAAACTAAACCAAATAAATAGGCCTTTTGTCTAACACTTGATGAAAGCATTTATTGCTGTTTTAGTCATTTCAGCTTATTGTCTTGCCAAACTTAAGTGTTTTAGAAGTTGACAATGCATCCAAAATAGTCACTATTAAATTTACCCGAGTTTTCAATTTTGTATAAAATATAACTTTAAAATAAGGAATTTCATAAAGCCCAGATTTCAAAATATAAAGTACAGAATGTTTACTAGAACAGTTTAAATTATAAGATAGGATGTAAAATACAATATCTGAAAAGGAGCTTTATGACTTGTGATTCCTTTTAGTTTTCAGTTTCCTGCCAGAAAATATGTATTATTTCATAAACAACATTTTGAAAATATTTTGATCGCTCTTTGTAGGATCTTTAAACAAACAGAAAAACTAAATGTCTAACTCTGGATTTGGATTTAGATACACTAGATCTATAATGGCAATAATTACCCACACCGGCATTCCTAAATTATGGACCATCAATGGAAAAACCCCCACACAATATAAAACTGGAGATATGTTATCTTTCATCACACATTTTAACTAGGAAATATTCCTGGATGGTATTTAACTGTTAATGTAAATAAATGTACGATAATATTGTTCCTTCTACATAGCTTCTTTTTCAGCATTTTACAATTAGAGAAATAAAAGATTTCTATACAGGAATACTAAATCTTAGTTGTAATGAGAGATCTAGGGATGATCCATTTGCAATATGCATATAATATTCTAGAAAAAATGCTTAGGTCATGGAGTAAGTTTTTATAATGCTGCAGCTGTGGATTATTAAAAAGAGAACTCTGTCTTCCAAAAGAACCACACTGATTTTAATGAAAGGCGCTTTCATATTTCAAATTTGCAATAGCCTTGTAAACTGCTTGAAGCAGCCCACACATAGTAAAAGTAATTATAAGCTTACAGTACACTAGTGGGCTGACATTTCAAAATGCAGACAAAGAGAATTTTGTTTTCTAAAGAAAAAAATTCTAAAATGCAGAGCTCACAGCATCCAGTACATTCAGGGAAATGGATACAATGAAAGAGAATGTCTTGATAAGGATGAGATGAGATGAAGCTCAAATGAGCCAAAGGTGCTGATGTGACTGTAGCTGGATAAAATGCTACGGTATGAGTGACAGCCAAGGTGAAAAGAGAGTGCTGTGTATCAGCCGGATGCTCAATTGTGTTATTATATAGAATGCTGAAGGTGCCAACTTCTCTGTTCACCACTTTTAGAAAGAGAAACACATCACGCCCGTACAAACTCACTTTCAGAATGAGATGACATCGCAGCTCTCCTGTCCCCGTAAGTGCTCTATGTTTAGAAATAAGTGCTCTCGCCCTGCTAGTTTCAATCTATTTATAAACTTACCACAGCTGTCTCCATGTCTTCTGGCAAGGGGCTGAGTTCATCAGGGGAAGTTACAGAAGAGCGAGTAGTGCGTGGAGTTCGTGGAGAAGGGAGCGTATCCCACGCGTTGTACCCACTTGGAGGGGGAGTTGGCATCTGAACCCCCGAGCGCTGGCAGCAGCCCTCCGGATTAGACATCCATGCTTCAAGTAACTTCTCCCTGTCCCAGTCTTCAATAAATATACAGATAGAGGAAATTATGCAGCTGACAATGTTTAAAATATATTCTGGAACTGCACCCTCAAATGAATATATAAACACTAAGCTAAAAACCCACTATAAATACATAAATATCTTAAAGACTAAGCAAATGGAACTTTAGGCATTAAATTTTACAGAACACATTCCAATGCAATGTATTTATGTACTGCAAGCATCTCTTTTCCCTGCAATATCAGTCTTAAATAAAATTGTTTTTATTAGGTATTTACAGCAATTGAAGTAGCTAGGAGACTCAGAACTGCAGTGACTTGCAAAGACAGATCAAATTATAACAACTTTGCACCACAGAATTGGCAATATTTTCCCTTTCTATGAAAAAAGTCATTCTTCAGTATGGATTTACTTTTATCTATTGTGTTTTTATAAGAAGATGAAGACAAGTGCTATAAAAGAAGATGACAAAGATACAACAAAAAGGTTGCAACCTAATGAGTTACCAGTCTTCATATATGCATATGAGAGTTATGAATTTCTGGGGAAATAAAAGAAAAAAACCCTACCTAATTGCAAAATTTTTTTTCATATATGCTTCCTATATTTTTATTCTATAACTGCTATTGCATAATCATAATCAATAGTGAAACAAATTTTATTATGAAGGTCTCAAAACTAAATAAAATCTTGCTATGTTACAGCTTGAAAAGTTTTCTGTTTCTGATTCCTACAAGTACTATTAAAGGTATTTTAAGAATAGCGATTTTTTTTCTATTAAAAAGTTAAAATTTCTCATTTAAATGTAGATTATCAGATTCCTACATGGGTTTGAATCCAAGACCATCAACACTCTGCAAAGATGAGATGAACTAGAATTTCGGAAGAAAAGAGAAATTTCCCATTTTTTTCCTATTGCTTTAAATAAGTATTTTACAGCTACTTGTATTTGCTGAATTGCCTCTTTTTTATCCTGAAATCAACTCATGTATAATGAACTAGAAGAGAAACTGGAACAATCTTGAAAAAGCACTTGCAGAAAAACCGTGAAGTTATTTATTTTCCTGACTGCCTTAATAACATTTTTTTTTAATCTTGGGTCTGAGTCTACATACTTCTGTCTCTTAAGTAATAAATAAATCAAAATAAATCCACTCTTAACTCTTACAGCCTGTGTCAGTAAATTGACATAGTTGTACAACAAAAAAGAAATCAAAGTATGTTGGATTATATATTACGTCTGTAAACTATTCAAAGTAGTACCTAAGAATGATCTTTCCAAGAGTTTCAAACATATTTTCATACACAGTGTGAATTAAGATTTCACGTTATTCTTTTATGAATTTCAAGATTAAATGCAAAACCAGTGCAATTTGGCATTTGATGTTTCCCAATTGTCTCAGCCTTTGTAAATAGCTCAGCTATTCCCTTCACTAGTCTGCACCACTTCCCTGTCTTCATTTCAAATAAAATAAATTGCTTGAATTATTTCCAATGTATGACTGCAGCTACAGGCAAAACGGTCGACTTTCTCATGACTTGCAAAGTTTCTCCGCACTGGCCAACTGCAGTGAGTTACTGCTACATCACTAAGGCAACACCTTTCCAACACAGGCTGATTTCTTCTCAACTTTCAATTCCTGCTTGCTAGATGCTGGAAGACATTTCTCCACACTTTACATCAACCTCACTGCTTCTGGACCTATCACAGTATTGCCACCATTTTCTTCTTCAAAATATATGCAGAGGTTACAGAACCTACCCACTTGGTGAAATATTTAGCAATCTTTAGCTTTAATGAGGGTACTCTGAGAATCCAAAGTAGCATTCAAATATTGTACACATTACAAACACAGTATAGGAATTTAAAAAATAATCCACATTAAAAACATATATGCAAAGACTGTGCCTTAAAAATCACTAGACTGGCTCAAGTTTGTGTTGCCTTAATTCAGTGTTAAAGGGCACACGAATACCAACTATTGGAAAGGATGTGAAACTGTTGAGTTTCAGGTACTGAACTTCCTCATGAAAGTCTGCGAAATGTTGTAGGTTTAAAATAATATTTTCTTACTTCATTTTTCCCTCTCCCTTTTATTTCCATAAGAAGCCCACAAAAATAATCGTGTGTGTAAGCTTAATCCAGCAATGTGGTGATGAGTAAGCAAACTGTTAACTGCCTGAGTAGTTTCTTTGACAAATAGTAATAATGCAGATGCTTCAGTAAGCATAAGTTTTGAATCACTGAATCAAAGCCTAAAGCTTCCACTGAGTTTCAGAGAGATACTTTTGTCTGAAGCAAACACACTGAATTCAGTATGTCCCCATACTGAATATAAACCCAGTTCAAATTTTGTAATAGCACAGACTGATTTTGGTGAAATTAAACTAGTTATATGTACACGTGGAAAAATATACTCTGTATTAAAAGAGTAACTATAAAAATCCTTCAAAGCATATATATGCTTTAAATCACAAGGCAATTTCCAACAATTTATTACAGTGGTCAGACTGTTGTTATTGCAACAAAAAGCAAATAAATACAAAAATACTGATCTAGTTTTGGTCTGACAAAAATAGGTACAGTGAATTTGACTTTTCTGACATATAAAACCATGGAAGTTCTACTTCTATGTCGCACTAAAATAGAAAAACTCTGCTTCTCCACACTGCTTAAGTTAAAATGTCTTCCACTATAATTCCTAGTTTGAATTACCTTCCTATCAGCTTCTCTGCCTGCCTCAATGCTTTTTGACATACTGCAGCTGTGCTTCTGTCTTAAGTATTGTGTGAACTGTTTCCTGGTAGTTGATTGACCATTACTTATCTTTTACTTGGAACAAGAAAGTAAACATAAAACTGCAATTTTAATTTTGCTGAAAACAGTTTCTTTAGTACTTAAGGTTTTGGATTACCATGTGCCCGAAGTAGAGCTTCTGCAGTAAAGAGTGGGGCTTGGAGCATGTCAGCAGACTCCACGATCAGCATATCCTTAAGCCTTCGCAGGTCCTGAAGTCTTAATCCCTCATACGGCTTTGCGAAGAAGAAGACAGACAATTTATGTCTAACAGTATTTCCCATTTAGTCTCTAATTCCATATTAAAATGAAAACATTCAAAGCACATTTACTGATCATCATCTCAACTGTGTGGTAATTTATGCACTGCACAGACCCATGACCATGCAAAGCTATATGGAAACGCTGTAATTTAAAAATATTTGTAGTATGACCTTTGTAAATGTCAAAATCTGAGTTCTCCTTTATAGTTGGAGGCCACGTTCAAATGATGAACTAGCGTAACATAGACTGTCTCTATCAAAAAAAATCTAGATTTTCACAGAATCCAGATGAATTTTTAAGTGATTAAGCCTCAAATATTATGGCATGTGGATCTACATTGCACGTAGATCTTCTGTCACTAACTTTATACATGAATTGAGATGTATTAACTTTGAATTGACCTGGAGGAGGATACATTGAGACATTAAATAGTAAGCAGGGATACATTGTGACCAGAATCAAGTACAAGTCTCTTGAGGTAGTACCAACCCTCAGAAAAATGGAGAAATCAGTCACCAATAGGATAGATGAGGTGCACGGTTAGAGGTTCATAGAAACACAGAATGGTTGAGGTTGGGAGGGACCTATGGGTGTCATTTGGTTCAACCCTCCTCCTCAAGTAGCGTCACCTAGAGTCAGCTGCCCTGGACCACGTCCAGATAGCTTCTGAATATCCCTGGGGTTGGGAATTCATTGTGTATGAAGATGTCAAAACTCTCTTTCAGAAACTATCTAGTTCTGATAGCCCTATCCAGTCTGAGAAGATCATCCAACTGCCTTCCTGGTCTGGAGCTACATCCAGCTTATTATAGCATTAAAAATAGTTCAAATTAGAAAAACAAAAAGGCAGTAATAACGACTTGTGCTGTCCTTGGAAGTTTACAATCCAAGTAAAAGTCTGCTGTTCCTATAACCCTTGCAGCATGAGAAGCAGAAGGCAGATGAAATGGGGAGAATGGATACCCTGGACTTCTAAACAATTTTGTTCTTTTGAGACACTTACTCTAAAACCCCATCATTCCTTCTACATTCTAGATATCATAATAAACTCTATAAAATGCATCTTAAAACATAAATGGCTCCCACAAGAACCTCTTCTGTTAGCTGGTCAGTAAAATAAACAGGAACTTCTTGATACACTGAAGTTGGTCACTGGCAAGAGAAATGATCCCACGACTCTGCATTGGGTCTTTTTTCTTTTTGAGAAAGCAAGAAAAGCAGAAGAGAAATGGACTGTGAGTATCCTGACCTTCATCTTGATTGCCCAAGTTCAGGGAGTTTCTGTATGTCCTTCCATTGCTGATCATGCATGACTCAGTAAAGGACAATCTGAAGCTTAATGGCTTGCAGTGAAATAAATCTGGGCCGCTTGATTCATAGCATGCTGGAATTTGTCTGACCTACTTAATTTCTTACAAAAGAGATCATTTATAAAAACATGTCAGAGAGACAGGGATACAAACAGCTGGGTGCCTGAATAACTGCATGAATGTTCTGAAAAAAAAAATGGAAGCAAAGAGTAAATCGTGCTGACTGAATCCTCATTGCATTTTGAATTGCAATTGTAAAACAAGTGACTTTGTCAGCACAGCAGCACTCAATTCTTGAAGAACACATGTACCAAAGAGGAATGTCTTTTCTGTCAGACCTGCAACATACATGCATATTTTAGGACCTAGTATTTTATCCTGAAATGCAGATATGCTCAGAATTATATTTAAGCGATTGGTTCTAGGTCAAACACTCTCCCTTGAGTAACAGACTATATTATATTACCTCAGCTGGAACATTCCCCACAACCCAGCAGGGATTTTTGGATCCTGAAGTTTTCAAAAATCCTAAATTTATCTTTTTAAGTAATGAGGGTCATGTTTCTTAAAAATGTGTTTGCAACTTCAGATATTTGTTTCATAATATATTAGATGAGCCCACAGAAGAAGCTGAAAGAAGGGAAAATTCAGGCTGACACTGTTAAGTTGCTTAATCTGGAAATTCCAGAGTGAAGGCTTTATACAATGAGAAGCCTTAAAAATGTTAATGTGTGCCAGACATAGTCTTGTAGAGACTTGTAAGAACAGAGTCTTTAGTTATAAGGATGTATACCCTTTATAGAGGTTTATTTTTAACTACTGCAAATACTCTGCACTGCCATATACTATAAAGACTGTGATTACAGCTTATGACACTCAGAGACCTCCTTTAATACTCATTTATAGGGGAACTCTTTATTGCTATATGCTGTGAAAAAGGCTTTGTTCAGTATTAGCACCATTTAACTACATAATGACTTTGGAATATATTACTTGAGTTACTACTTTAACGCACTGGTGAGCTTATCACTACATATTTTAAAACTTTTCTCAAAAGCCTTTATTTTTAACCATTAGTATTTAGGTATCATAAATCATATAGTTGGTTTTCTCCTGAAAATACTTTTAATATGTAGACTGATTATTTTAATAGTTCATTTCAAACTATTGTTATTTTCTTCACTTTTAAAGTACCATCAAAATAAACAAGGGCAAAATAACTCTTTGCTATAGTGGTAACTATATAATTACATGGTGTCAAATATTCTTCATGCAAATATTCTTCTTTATGGGTGGGTGGAGTTTTACAGTTAATGGTGTCATAAATTTAAAAAATAATTTATAATCCATTTAACTCATGTATATAAATATATTTGATTGTTAGTCCCTTTCTATCTTTTCAGTTACTGAAACATTCTATCTGTAAAGTACATTTTAATCATTTTAGAGAACTCTTTCTATTTGTGATATTTGCATTTATATATATATTTATATTGTATCAATTCGAGAACTGAAGAAACATGTATTTCTCTGAGTCTGACTGAGAGGCAAAACTGTTCTGGATGATGTACTCTGATGTACTGCTCATTCCCAGGTTTTTCTTACGTAAGCTTAAAACACTGCATGATGTGAGTGAAAGGAAGGTGCCTGTTATCTTCCAGGGGTACAACACCAAGATAAATATGCCCCCATGCTAGAATAAAGAGCAAATTAAGAGACTGCAAATAAAAGAATCAAATTCTATAAAAGCAGCTTAAAATTAATCAGTTACTGTCATATTATTTAGTGTAACTTCAAATTAGATTTAGAAGACAAATATAAACTTAGATTATATATAATGACTTTTGGAGATCGTTCATCAACAAAGTAAGAGAAAAGAATGAAGACCAAGGTCATCTGATATACTCTCCTGGATGATTTTCTAATGCCCTTCCCATTGCCCACACATCATATATAGATCTTCTCTTGCCCCAACTAACTACAGCGTGAAGAGAGTCACACTTTACAGTTAATTCTTAAAACATTTAGCATTTTCATTTTATATAGGGAAATATATATTGCATGTGTGTTGGTACATTGTTTTCCTTAAAAACTGCATTTTGTGGAAACACACTTAATCTTTTTTATGTTTCAAAACTATTAGTGCCTGTTTGCTCCCCATCTTTAACTGCAGTCTCTAATTTGACGACTGAAAAAGTTTGAGGTGTATTAAACCTGAAGTAAAATAGAAATGTTCCTTTAAAAATATGCTTCAGGGAGCACTGTAGTAAAAGGAAATTTTAAAAGGTTGGGTAACTGTATGATGGAAATGGATTTTATTCAGAAACCCTTGTGGGAGGAGTGAACAGAACTGCTGGAAGATGGACAACTCTGTTGGGCTCTCGATTTTGAAATATGGGTCTATTCAGCAAACTATTTCTTAATAGCTTGAAAAAGGTATGTGCAAGTTATTTTTTCCACTATTACAAGTGTTTCGATTCTAAACATGAGCACTCACATAACTCCTTGGTAGTATTTCAATATGAATAACAACACAACTGGCTCTTGACATCAGATATAGAGCTTTGTTACTACTCTGAGTATACACACTTAATTCAATGACACTGCACAGAGCACTAAAAAAGCCTTTCACTCTGTATGAAAAAAAGAATTACCTTCTGCTGTAAACATAGCAGGTCTGGAATGGGACATACTGGGTACGGTCATTCCAGATACTATTGTGCATATTATAAACACCAGAGTTAAGGCCATCAGGCTATTTTTTCTGGGAAGAAAACCTATTCATGATCTTAAAATGTTTTAACTTTTTCTCTAACCTTCATTCAGGAGATGAAATTACTTTGAAAACGCATTCCTTGGTGTTCCAAAGGTTTTTAATTCTTTATGAATTAAGTTTTTGGGGTGTGTGTGTTTTGGAATGATATTAAAAGGCATCACTGAACAATTACAATCTAAATACTACGTTAAACAAGAATTTTGCGTGCTTGCTTCCCTCAGTGTTTAATATTTTTTAAAAATTAATGAAAGAAAAAAAGTAGAGAACCATCTCTGAGAAGCAATTTTTTTTGAAGGATATAGGTTCTGGGGAAGCCTTTTGGATTGCTTCTCATGCCCCATTAAGATAAGAACTTGAGGCACCACCATAGTCAGTGGTAAGTGCAGCTTTCACTGCCTCATTCCAGACATTTATCCACAGACATGGAGGATGAAGACATGCAGACATTTGGATTGCAGTTCAGTGGCACACTGGCTCGGGCCACTCTGAGGAGTAAGGCTGAAAAATGAACCTCCCCTGGCTATAAGCTGTCGGTATCTCTCTTGTGCTAACACTTGGGCTGTTAGTTACAGTGACACAAGTTAGAGAACTTATCCCACTGAGAAGTCCCAAAGAAGGTGGGGAGAGAAGACGGGAGCACATGAAGGCAGAATTGGTTTATGCGAAGCCTTAAGACCACCAATCAATCGCTATACCAAATTCCAGGCTGATATTTTTTGGCCTGTGAATCTTTAGAACATGTGGGAAAGCAGCCCTCGTAGGTCAGTCTGCCTGCAGGCCTGCCTGCATTTCAGTTTTGCTAAACACAAGTCAAATGAGGAACAGAATTGTATCTTTTAACATTCTCAGTGAAGCAACCCTGAATTAACAGAATTACCTTTCACTAAGTCCCTTGTAACGACAAAGTCTTTAAGCTGGGGTTTTTTTGGAGCATCTACCTTAAACAGTCATGGGACTATTTTCTCTTGTTCAAGTGTTCTTGATTTGTCCCACCAACATCTCTAAGTTCACTGTCCTCTTAGCTGGGCTGAGGCACATGCCAGCAAAAAATACGATAAAAAGTATCCAGGTTAAATAGAACAATTACATATTACCACTATTTAAAACTTTTTCTTTTAAGCCAAATCATTGCTATGATCCAACTGACAACAAAACCATCCAAATAGTTCTTCAAGGAGTGAGAAACTGCAATTGGTGCAGGAAAATGAAGCAGTCTTTTAAAGTGGTTTTGCCAATGAAGAAAATATTAATTTCAAACTATATTCTTAAAACAATTAGGGTGTTTCTATATGGGAATATTCAGAGAAACTAAAATGAGTTAATTACATTTATTTAGTTGTACAATTCAGGTATATTAAACCTAATCCCAAAACCTCTCATGTAGGAATAAATCTAATTAGGCTTGTTTATCTTTGAATTTATTCAAGAAAATGAGTCAGAAAATTAATTGAACAGTACAAAGACTTACTTACTTTTAAATAAAAGTGACCATGCATGGCATTTTTCAGGGAAACAGCTGATGTGATCTAAGCCTACTCATATATAAATCTTAATGATTTTTTTTAAAGTGTCATTATGTCAAAAGTGGGTTAAGAGTAAAAGGCAGGGTCATGCGACTTTAGAAGGGAGCAGACATACAGAAATATATTGCCCTTTCATTTAAACACTTATTAAAAATATTTATTGAATCATATAATTTATCTATGTATTCTTATTTAGAATTTTAGGTAATTAAAATCTGATAATGGATGGAGGAGAGAAATTTTGCTCAAAATCTTTTTGGTCAAATTATCCTTACCAGATCACAGCCTTATGTAAAGTATACCAAAATTTAAGCAAATTTGTGCCAGTGAAGTAGCCTTTCTGATTTTAAAATAACAACACCTGTTATTACCTGTTTTTCATGCAAGTTCTGGTATGTGGTAGCTTCAGACATCATGTGACAAAACAAGAAAGTAAATGCACTGTTTTGAAATCTTGCACTACTCAGCTGGTTTTTGGTGACATTCAACCCAGCCTCAGTCTAGGAAGATCCACCAGAACATTTTCCCTTTTCTATCCCACAGATTTTCTCATTTTCTGAATTTCCCCTGCCCTCATTTTCAGACAGAAAGTCATCTTAAGAAATAAAAATATGTAAAAAATGTTTGGTTTAGAGAAACTGTTTCCCAGCTTACTGGTCTTGCTGTATTTCCTCCAGCCTAAAGGTCTGCAACACTTTCAAGACATTCCATGTATTTAAGTATATGAATAGAATTTCTCTTTAGTTTTGACAGTGCATTTGTCACGTTCTCTGAGCTTAACTTGAAAGCTATAAAGAGCTGTGTTAAAATACACAGTACAAAGTACAGTACCTACTGAAACACTTTACAGGATTTTGTCACAATGCAACTGCTAGACATATGTGTAAAATGCCCCCATATTAAACTATCCTCTGACCTCTTTTTTGTCTAAAGCAGCATATTCAGCTTCAATGCTTTCAGCTTCGGGATCACGTGAAAATACCATTCGAGATTCCAGGTTAAGAGCCAGCTCTTTGTGGTGTTGTTTTTCTGCACAGTCACATGGGGTATCTTTATTTTCATTTTCTGCAAACAAATCTCCACCATGTTTTACTAGAAGCTGAAAAGTAAAAAGGCAAAGCATGCAGTTATTAATTACCAACTCTAGTAATACCCTGAAGAAAAGACATGTCAGTTAAGAAGAGAATGAAAAATATATGAACAAGGAAAACAGAAAGTAGAAACAAATGTAATAGCAACGGTCTTTGGGAAACAAAGCTTCTCTATTGTTATTGAATTAATTGCTGCTTCACTTCTTACATAATTATACCTGTACCCACCATAATTCCAAGAAACCACAAATCTCAGAAATAATGTTACAAGGCAACATTGTACCGTATGTCTCTGTTTTAAACACTGAAATTCCTCTTTACTGATATGGTCAGTGTTCCATTGATAATGAGGGCCCTGAGGTCCTCAAGCACCTGGGAAAATGGAGCTAGAAACACCTTTAAGTATTCTTTACATGTGGTCCACCACTCTTTCCACACTGGTACACCAGTGGTGACAGAAAATGGGAGATTCTTTGGATGGGGTACCAATTAACCTTCTTTTTGAGTACATGAGAAACATTAAATTTAGTTGTGAAGATATTTATGTCATTAGGTATGACACCATATTTTATCTTCATAGCAGAGTATAAGGCAGAAACTAAGATACCACTAGGATAATTATCAAGATACCCAGCCTACAGTTACCTTGTCCTATTTAAACTTCATAACCTTGTCAAAACTTTTTAAACTTGAGTTTCACATTCCATCTGCACATTTTAAATTCTTAACAGAAATTTAACTGAAGCAGATAAGACACCTTCTGAGAACAACAACAACAACAAAATTACTAGAAAGAACACTCCATAGACCAACCTATGCAGCTCAAAATCTGATCTGTGAGATGAAGGATATGCGAATCAAGAAGTTTTTAATGATGACACCATATTTCTCTGGAAACACTGCTAAAAAGACTTGTGTCTCTTAAGTAATTAGAAGATTAATAATTTAAACAATCACATTAATAAACAACTGCAAAAATGCCATTTATTATGCCAAATATGCTGTGATGGAGTGCAATATATTTGCATAAAATCAAACCTATTCAGTATGAAGGGTCTTTTTTCTATTCAGTATTTTGAGGTAAGCACATTAACTTTACCCAGACTCTCCTCAGCAATTGGCTCCACACAGCTGTTCTGCTCTGAGGGGAATTTTGACACACGTGAATGGAGAAATAACAAGACATTACATTTGACTACAAGTTCTGAACAAATCAACTAGTAGGTGTTTCATACACAATGAATTATGTTTGTTTTATCTTTTTCTTATGTGAGTGTGGTAGGGATGGGAGGCTGGGGCTTTCCTGAAAAGTTGTAGAAAAAGATAATTAAAGAGGAGTGCTGCTCGTAAGTCAGAGGAATCACCACAAAACTGGGCAAAGGGAGCTCCTGGGGTTCTAAGTAAGCTTCAGTTTACTGGAGAGAGAGGGAAAACAACTTCAGAGTTAGGCAATTCAGCTTTTTATCTCCTTTTGTTTTGTTAAGAGTTTTAATCCCCAAATTCTTCCAGGAACAGAGATATCAATGTTAAATTCCTTTACCAAGCTCTGTTTCAGATTTTCTCTAATGAAGTGTTCCTGTTGAAGGAGTTAAGAGGGACTACAGACTATTCTGGATGACTTAAGATATCTCAGATACTAATCTTGGGGTTCAAGGTCCTTTACCATATGGCAGGGCACATGACAAAGTGTGAACTTGGAGGGGGGTATATCCTGTGTTTCTAATGTAGAAACCATGTCTACAGTTGGCCTATATAACTGTGTCGAAGCTCCATGTGGGTCAGACTGTAAATTCTTCTTCAAAGATAAGCTGAACGCAAATTAAGAGTCAGAAATGGTTTATTCAATCAAACAGTAAATACTGCCATGATAATGTAGCCCAGTTCATATAACTGAATGGGGAACTGGCAGTCTAGTAGCTAGTTTCATCTAATGAATCATATCGCAGGCAATGAGAAACAGAATGGTAATTTGTGAAGGAACACAAACCATGAACTTTCATGATGAGTTTAAAGCCAATTGATTTTACAGTCTGCAGTTAAAAGCTGCAGCCCAGCTCCAGCACCACAATTTGCTCTTCAGTCACGGTGATTCTTTCTGCCTTGATGCCCTGCCTGGATCTTACTGTGTGAGCCCATTTGCTTCATGCTCCTGAAATTAAAAATTTTGAACAACTGTGTCTACTGCTAATTCCACTGTATAGCCCCATTTGTGGGCATGAAGACAGAATGATTGAGGCAGAAGACTCCTTCCTCAAACTCCTTGTAAAGCTGAAGTCTACGGTACCTGGGGATCTCAAGTGTAGTGAGAGACCAAAGATGAAGAAAGAGTTTCTGCAGCTAATGTAACTGTTCTTCCCCCATCGCATCGCATGTATTGATATGCGTCCAACTAAAAGAACTTTACAAATCAGTGTAATAGACATAATGTTTCACAAATGTGAGAAAGCAAGCTTGTAAATACCAGATATTGAAATGTGTTGCAAACTGGTTTCGAAACTTATTTTCTGTTTACCTTTTCTCTATCAGAAGCAACCATTCTCTTGTCAAATAATGTTAAGTGTTTTTTACCAACTTTTCTCAAAGAGGTGGTTAAATGCTAAATCCTGGTTACATCCCATTTTCTGATATGACATGCAAATTTGTCCTCTAAAGTACAGTAGAGTTTAAAGGAAACAGATCTTCTTGGGGAATAACAGCTATGACATACATAGAACAACTATGACTGAAAATCCCTGTATCCAGAATTTATCAGGCAGCTGGATCAAACAAGTGGCATTAAAAAAGAAAGCAAGAGAAAATTACATAGTCTTTTGCAATTAATATTTTTGTTTATCAAATCTAAAAAGAATGAAAAGCTATCAAGAAGAAAGCATAAACTTAGGAGACAGCCTGATATTTGTTTACACATTAACTGCACCAAACAAGGCACTAAATCAATCATATAACCATACAAATAAAGATTCATTCTAGTTCATAGGAAGAGCAAGGCAATACCTGGTTGTAATTCAGTTACCAAGTACATACTTAGCTGGGCCTGAGGACAATTCAGCTAGCAAAGACTGTACGGTGACTTGTGTCCCTGGTGAAATCAGTAAATGTGTAATTTCTAGGGACATGTTGAAGACAAACTGCTAGGGTGGAGCTTGAGGAGCTCTAACAACATGGGGCAGAGAAGAGAGAAGGTACAGGGACAAGATTCAGGTGGTGATACTGGAGGTTAAGCATCAGCATCTCACAGCAGCATTCTCTAAACTCCTCTCAGTACTGAGCGGGGGAACAGTGGCCTAAGTTATAGCACAGAAAATGGCATAAGGAAGCTGAGTTTCCATTCATTAGAAGCTCAGAAAACTAGGGAGGATGATTTTTATTCCAACAGAATGAAAGTAGTGTTGACTATTGGAAATAAAAAGACACTGTCTGAACTTTTAAAGAAATGAAAAACCAGAAGAAAAGCATCCAGTTCAAGATGGTGCACAGCTAAGGCTCGGGAATGGAAATGAGAATTTCCAGGTGACATCTGGAAACCTGACAAAATACAACCAGTGTAACAAAGTAATACCACAGAACCTATTATGTGAGAATCACAGAGAAGTTCACAGTATTGGAAGGACAGTGCTATTTACCTTTCAAAAAACCCAAACAGCTTCAGAGATAAACAAACTAATTCTACTTACAAATACCAGAGAATCTCAGTGGAATATAATTTCGGACTTCAACAAAAAAAGCTTTGGTGACCACCTGACCAAAACTGTAACAATAGAAGTGACATGCTGATCAAGAACAGAAATGCTGCAAGGGCAGAAAACACAAAAATGAAAGGAACTTCAGTCACTGCATCTCCCAAGTGTATTGATAAAAAGCCATGCTGATACACGATGCTTAAATTAAAATTTCAGACTACTTAAGTGACTGAATAATAGACAAAATAGTTAGCAAACACAAGAGGAAAAGCAAGTCATGACTGCCCAGAGTAGTCAGCAAGACCTAATTCAAAATATTACAATCAAAGAACTTCTCAATAACAATTCCCGAAATGTACTTAGATTCATCATGCTCACAAAAGCAGAAAAAAGACAAATAATCCACTGCCTACTTTTAAAAAGTGGTACTAGATAAAAGCATGGAAAAAATGTCTAGAAAAATCAGAAGAATCTGTGATGGTTGGGAATGGGAATTGTATGTGAAATAGGAAGCTAAAATGGTCTCCAGATGAAAAAACGTGAAAAACAAAGTCTGGAAAAGGTAAATGTAAAATCACAGAAAAGAGGGCTCTGAATGTTTTTTGAGCAATATGCCAAGTGTATAACAACTCAGAATAAATAATTTTAAAACATCGCACAGTAAATCTGCCAGTGTGTTTGTATAGTCAGTCGCTGGATAAAGTGCAAAAGCAATCTCAAATAACATAAAGCAGAAAAGTGATCTGAATTGTTGGACTCCACACATGCTTTATGACAGACACAAAAGAAAGTCTGTTTCAAACTGAAGGTTCTAGAACAACAAATAAACGAAATACTGGTATAACCCAACACCAGATGGCACTTATTCATGAGTCCTAAACGAGCTCAAACATGAAATTTCTGAACTATTTATTATAATATGTAAGTTACTGCTTGAATTTGTTACAGTACAAGATCAGAAGGTGGTAGACATACCACCAATACTAAAAATAGCTCCAGAGAAAATCAAGAAAGTACAGGGAGAGTGTCAGTTTTTACTGCAGAGAGAGGTCACCACAGAAGTCCCACAGGTGTTGGGACTGGACTGTTTAAGATATGCAGAAGTTATCTAGCAAAGCAGGTGAATAACGAGGTGATAAAGCTTGCTGATGATACTAAGCTAATGAATGTAGTCTCAATAAACATGGTTATATACAGTAGAAAAATAACTTCAGTTCTACATATAAAAGAACTCTGAATTAATTGTTACCATTCAAAATACAAATCTTGATGTTATAATAGAGACTTATGAAAATTTTTGCTGGTTTTGAGAATCTAAGTTGTCTGCTCTTATGTTCTTTAAATTACCAGCACAATTAAATACCAGTCCTCATTACTTGCTATAGATTAAAAATAGATTTGATGGGACACCTTCAAAGTCATTATGATTCCAACTTACTCTTTATATCCACTGCTTTCACAAACATTGAAGTAATTTTTTTATTTGTAAAAAAGGTAATTATATTTAAGTATGTCAGCAAAGATGTATGCTATCCTCTAAAAAAAGATGGGCACTGTGAAGTAAAGACATCAAACCTGTTCTTGAAACATGGGCAGCAACTTGCCAGTCTCAGCTACAGAGCTCTAATTTTCTCTCCAGCAGTCATTCCACTTCTCTACACATACAGGTATGCTTATGCCTACCTTTAAAGCTTTTTCTCCAATGTTACAGTCCTGTAATTATTTCCAATTTTCATAAGCCTACCTGAGTTGTCTTTGTGTCAAAGAGTTTATGTCATAAAGGTAATGCATATGTAATCTTTTTTTTTATTGTTCTTTATAGTGTATGTTTTGGGCTGTTTGCAATTTTTCCAGTTATGAAAAAGATCATTAAAAAGTTAAATCAGTTCAATCTTTTTCCTCAAAACAGCTTTGTGAATCACTGTGCATGTCACTTACTAACAGCAGTATACAGACTTCTCACTGTATATGAACTTTTACCTCTACGCAGGTTTTCATCCCTGAGGCAGCAGCATAGTGCAAAGGTGTATTTTTTTTGTTATCAACAGCATCGATGGCTGCTCGTTCATATTGTCCTTCATCCAGCTTTGCTCCTTTCCACTTCAGAATCATTTGCAGACAATCTGCTCTTCTGCAGTCATCTTCTGAGGGTCGTGTCAGGCGAGGGTGAAGAGCTCCGTCCGAGATCATGATCTGAGGTCCCATACACAGCAAGTGCATAGATGTCTCATTGTGCACGTTCCGTTTATTTGGGTTTCCGTCTCTAACAAAAAGGAACGTTCTGCAAGGTGGGAAAAAATAGAAGATAAATAATTAGCACGCAGTTCCACTCATTTCCTTAAAGTGGGAAGGGTCTATTATAAAAGGTCTCCTCTTGCCAAGATTTTGATTAGCCATGTGAGTGATAAACATTCTTAATAGATCATTACTAGTGGATGGCTCTTCTCCATTTCCCTGCGGAGTCAATTGCCAAGATCTGGATGAATTACTAAGATACCAGTAAGTATATATAATTACTTTGTCAGTGTGTGACACAGATTTTAGCTGACAAAGTTTATTCTACAATTCTGTGCTGTATTGCAATCAATGTTATTAAGTCACAGGGCTGATGAAATAGATGCTTTTTTATATTCCATCCCCTGAATACTGCATTTGGTAGTTTGTAAATGGTTAATGCTAGAGCATTTCTTAAAAATTAATTTTTCACCAGATGTCAAGGCAGTACTTACTACTTGAAAAAATATATTAAATACTTGTCCTACTAGCACTGCATGCATTGAGGAAAGGCTCTATTTCTATTTGCTTTCTCACTCTGGAATACACAGAAGAGCAGCATAAAGCAAATCCTC
The DNA here is from genome assembly GCA_013400835.1 of Zapornia atra. Lineage (NCBI taxonomy): Eukaryota > Metazoa > Chordata > Aves > Gruiformes > Rallidae > Zapornia > Zapornia atra. The sequence continues at coordinate 24,054 of VZTU01000893.1, forward strand.
ACCGATGCAGATGGCAGGGGCTGGCAGGAATACAGGTCTCTCTTGAATGCTTCAAAGGCAGTTCGAAGTGAACAATAAAGTAAACCAGCAAAAAGAATCAGCTTAGGAATGAAAGGGGAACAACAGACCAATTCCTGGAATCACAAATCTGAATCCTGACAGTTCCTGAGACAATGCAGCTCTCTGCTCCCTGCTGCTTCTTGCCAGCAAGGAATTAGAGAAGTCACAATCCAGTTCTGAAAGAAGAACTGAGACCTACCATGCAAGCCCAATAAAGCCAAAATTGCTTTAGCATTTTGAGATACACTAAACTATTTTTTTCCTATGGGGTGGAGGGGCGAACGCAGAAAATGTCAGGGAAGAATGACCATCTCTTTGCAGCACCAGGATCAACAGTGAGAGAACTCTGTGTGCAGGTAGGAAGGATGGTTCCCAGAGAGGTAATACCAGGCAAGTTGAGAAGCATGGAACACACATGCAAGAAGACACTGCAGAAACACATGCACTATTCTCATAAGCCTTCTGCCACATAAAACCAGCAAAGTCACTGCTTATCCCCTCTCTAGGTAATTCCCTGACTCATGACAGTCTGCAGGAATGAAAAAAACAGTTATTCTGGCATCCTCCTTAGGACAATACAGGCAACCAGCTTCCACTCTCCCTGCCCTAACCCCCAAGTATAATTAGAAACAATTCCAATCCCTTTTCATATTAAAGCAGGAAGCTCAGCCACCTGAAGGCAGACACAGCCTCAATACAAAATCAGACCATATTGCTCTTGGTCAACAAATGAGAGCAGAGGAATTTGGTAACCAAATTGACAAAAGCAAATGTTATTTACCTTGGTTATCGCCCTGTGTTATGGTTATAAGCCTAAATGCCACCTCCCTTTCCTTTGTCCCTGCAGGCACTATATGGTGGGCTTTTCTCCCTCTTGGTATTCTCCCATGCTTTGTTCAGGACAAAGAGTAATCCTGAAACTATGTTATTAATAAGGAAAGAGGCTATTTGGGGTGGGTGTGGTACCTCCCTTTCGGAAATTATTGAAGACAGGCTGTAGAAGTATTTCAGTATAAAAATTTAGACACAGTTGATCTGATTCTGTGGTAGAAGGATGTCTTGATGATAGCTACTCAGTCGGTTGGATTTCTGTCTTTTCTTCCCTCTGAAAATCTCTGAACAACTTGAGTTCAAAAAGAAACTTAAGACTAAAATACTGTTCTTTTAAATAAGTGGTAAAAATGTATTCCGAGGAAAAGATAAAAACATACCGATCTCCTCTATGGTGCCTTATTTTGGCAGCAAAAATGTTCCTTAGAGAAATCTCTCCTTCATTCCATGATAGCTGATATGATAGATGCATTTGTTAGAAAACATGAATATGACAAACCTGAGATTAAAGATGTTGCCAAAAAAAGATAATAGCACATTTTGTTTTCTTGGGGTTTTTTGGTGTTGGTGGTTTGGGGTTTTTGGTGGGGTTGTTTGGGGTTTTTTTGGTTTTTCTTTTTTTGAGGGGGGGGGTGTGTGTTTCAGGGGAAAGGGATTCAGCAACACAAGCAAATGCTTCACAGCCAACTACATGAAATAAGACTAACCAGTATCAAACACTATCTAAAATGAAGTTGCTTGTGGGAAACAACAGAAAAGACAGGAGGGAAAGGGGAAAAAAAAAGATAGTTCTTTGAGGGATAAGGAGATAAATTACATGGAGGCTCTTAGATACGAGAATGCTAGATGCCTTAGACATGAGGTTTTGCAGTGGGTACCTGGCAAAACCTGAATATAGAAAATACAAGGCTAAATCTAAGTCATGTTGGTCTCTGTGAGCTGTAACTTTGGAGACTCAGTAAGATCTGAGTTTCTCTATTTTTTCAATGAAGTCTGTTTTATGATACACCAATATATTTTCTTCTGTTAACTCACTTTCACAACTTTTGTTACGTTTTTACTTTTAAGATCACCCCAACTTATCCTTCAATACATTTGTAAACTGCAGTATGAATAGAAAAATGTGAAGTTGTTAATTTCTCAATTCAGAGTCCTAAAGTCAAGGTCAAATAAAAGATTTAAAAAAATTATTCCCTCCTCCCCCTACCCATGGCATTTACTATACATATGTCTCCTAATGTTCCATCTCAAAACTTTTGCACCTCTTTTAAGAAGAAAAAAAATAGCAGAGCACACAACAGTGGGAAGAGGCAGCAGCTAAAGGCTGTAAAAGTCTTCACATGCAGCTCCTCTTCCAGGAGTTTTTAAAACTGATGTTTGAGTCAGTTGGCATAGCTATTTTTACAAAGTCTGTACAGAGAGCAATTGTTCCCTTCAAATTAGTTGTGGAGTAGAGAAGAAAGTGACCAAGCAGGGGCCAGATCCCTTCTGCAGTCACTACAGTGGGCTGCGGTGCGGTAGCTAAAGTACCAGTTTCTGTGTAGAAGCATTCTGCAGGAATCCCTGAGGACACCCAACTGAGGAAGCATTGAGATTAAAGGCTTCACTGGCACAAAGGGGTAGCACCAAGCTCTGGTACAAAGCTAACATAAGCAACTCAGTATTGCACAGAAACGGGACTTTGTCTTTCACGTCAAGTGCCTGAACTCTACTTCAAAGTTTGCACTTAAGACTGTGTAACACCCTGGATGCCTGTGCTAATTAAACCTGCATACTCTGAACATCAGGAGCGTCCTTTGGGTATTCGTTAACCACAAATTTTCCTCTCACTTCAGTTGCTTTACCTTCAATGCACTGATTCCTGCTACTGCTCTAATTCAAAGTAAAAGGTTACTTTAAAATTCAGTGAAGAACTGCATGTGGTATCTGTATGACGCAGAACCAGGGCTTGAGTTTTTAATTGCAAGAAGACTTTCATTGCCTCCTCCCAAACCAGATGAAGTTTCTGTGGTGTCTTTAACTATGTAATCAATACCTAGGCTTGATAATATGATAATGTACATTTCTGTTTTCAGTATTTAACTCTTTATAATCAGTGGAATTTCATGCTGTGGTGTTTTAAAGCATGTGATTTAGTCCTCAATCAGGTTACAGTGCATCTAATTTCAGAACAGCACAATGTTTTGTGGTGACCCATGAAAGCCATAAATGAGACATTTTCTTACAAAACAGTGTTTTACATACCAACAAAAATATTCATAACCTCTGCTAACATAATAACATGGTTAACTGAATCGTACAATGAAAGAGACTGTCCTGCCTGTATTTGTCTCCCTTTATTTTAAATAAAAAACAACTTAACTATATTTTTCCCAACAACTGTCAAAATTCTCTTTTCATAATCCCTAGCTATGGGGATTCCATACCTATTTGACTATATGCTGTAACCAATTAGTTTTCTGTTACTAAATTTTATGTAGGTTTATAGAAGAACCTTTGTAGAGGACACAAATGGTGAATGGATACAAATGTTCTCCCATGGCTCAAGGTAGGTATTTCACCTTATCCTTAACAGTTCAGCGATGAGATGGTTTTGCTCTAGGCTGAAACTCTGTCCGTAAAAGTAGAAATTGACGGCTGTGAAACCATTCCAAATTTCTCTCTAAAGGGTTAAACAATAGTTCAAAAGGTAGCATTAGTAGTGAGCAACTATATTTTTTTCACCATAAAATTAGGCTCTTGGGAAATAAACAATAAAACTCTTGTTTAAGGAGTTATGTATATCCTAATCTAAAATGAGAAGTGCTTCCATCCTGCCTGCTTGCAGGTTCTGTTTTTAAACAGGTTAATACAGGTTCTGTATTAACCAAATGATGAAAAGTTCTAGGATGGACTGAAATCTTTTACAGTGTCATTGTGCAGTTCTACTATCGCTTCATAATACAAAGAATATCCCTACTCAAATAAGTCTATCAGCAAGATAGATTTTCAACCTCTGCAGTACGAAATATCAGCAATCTTTTTTTTATTATCTGCCAAAAAATTGTCCAATCATTTCTAAATAGGTTGAAAACTTCAGTAAGAACCATATGCCAATTTTCAAAAACAATTTTGTGGCATTTGTAAAAAACACCGTTGGGTTTGGGGAAAAAATATTGACTACCTATTCTCCTTGATTGTCACTCAAATTCTGTGTCTCATAAATGGGTGTGACAAACACCAGAGGTGCCAAAGGCAACCAGCACCTCACTCTGGACACATCAATGGGTTTCCAAGTGCCACAGTATCTCCCGTTTTTCTTTCCTTTATCTCTTCCAAAAGTAAAAGGATCATGTCTGCGGAGTATGGGAAAGCCATGCCAACAATGAAAAGCCCAGCTGAAGTCATGACTTAGAAATTCAGAGGAGATGGCTAGTGTCTGAAATAGGGTCAATTAAGACATTGTAAATCCAAAATTCATTATTTGACAGGGCTCCATTTTTACCAGTGGTATTTGGTGACTTTCACATAGCTGCCTGACAGAGGCCTGCAATTTGGCTCGCAACTTCAGAGGTATAAACCACTAATTTTTGCTTGGAAATGTACTGACAGAGTGAAAATGTGCATTGTCTACGGGAAACACCACTTAACCATGAGGCAGCCAGACTTTACTCTAGCTGCAGTTTCCAGATTTTGCTTCAAGCTGCAGCTCTTCGCAGAATCCGAACTTGAGGTGACAAAAGCATCGAGAAAGTGTTGAAAAAAGTGACAAAAAAAGAAAGGGCTGTAAGATTCACACCTACTCCTATCTGTATTTGCAGAAAAGCAGCAAGAGACTCAAGATCACAAGGCTGTGAACTTGAATAATAAACAACTGGCACATTCCCTCAATCTGGGAAACTAACATCCACACAACCATTTCTTCAGGTTTTAATAAAATCCTTCATGTTTGGGGCATGAAAATCACCATATTTATAGTCTCTTTGCCTCTCTAAACAAATGCTATCTATACACATAATAGCTATGTATATACATGCATGCATATACATATTTCACATACCATGTGAAAATATACCTACACATAGAAAAATAAAAACCTAATGTAAAATAAAATTTTAAAGGTAGTTCTGACTGCTGGAGACTACAGCAAGTCTGAATCTGTTCAAAGACAAAGAAACTTAATGATTTTTGAATGTAAATCACTTATGAATACTACAAAAACTACACAGCAAATTGCAGCACTGCTTTAAGCAATACAAGTAAAGTACTAGAAAGAGGTGAGCTGCGGCAACAAGGCAAACTGATCTGCACTGGGTTCCCTTTCACAACATCCCCTCTGGTCCTTGGGTCAGATAGCCCACTTAAGTCCTGCCTGCTATTTAAAAAGTTATGCTGCCAAGTCCAGTGTGTGCATAAACTTAAAACCTCACAGATTTCTGAGTATTAGGAGAAGTACAAGTAAACCATCAGTTGCAACAACATACAGTTGAACTGTTGCTTGTTACGCAGTAACTGAAAGCTCATATGTAATGAATTCATACAATTATTGAAGCATTCAGCTTCCAACATATTGGGTCAATATTGATGAATTAAACCTTGAACAATCATGGTTATTTCATTAACTGAAAGTACTTTCCACACCCAAAATGTACTATAAAGAAACAACCACAGTGTACTAGCAAGTACTTGAAGAAATGTATTTAGTCATTACTGACAGGTGTACAGAAGCATGAGCAGGTTTAAATAATTTTGTGAGTATAGTTACTTACCTGCTGTTGAAAGCAACATCTACTAAAAGTAATTACAGGTATTTTTATTCTTTGTTAGCACTGGAAGTTTCTTCTTTGTTTAATTAAGATTCTTAAGTTTCTCTTAACAGTCCAGAAATCTGCATGCAGTAAAATCCTGGGCAGGAGACAGTGACTATTTCTGTTCTAAGATAAAAGAATCTGCTAGTAGATCATTAACCATTTATCAAAGAAAAAACACAGAGTATTATCCTGACTTTCTATAAGCCTAAAATTCAATTGGCCACTTGCCTAAGAACTGTTAGTAACACTACCAGAATTCCCATAAACACTATTAATATCCTGCTATAGGAAGGAGTGAGGTTCTACCAGTGGGGATTTGGGCTGACAGCAAAGAAAGCATCTGAGACGCTGCCAGTGATAACATCTCCACTGCTGATGAAATCCGTGAAGAACTAATTCTTCCTTCCAAAATCTGAAGTCTTTAGAGGCATTTCAGGATCCTTTATGTCACTCTGGCTTCCAATTCTATTTTTCCTAAACAGAAATGCCTCCCATTTGTTACCATTCATATGACTCCTATCAACTATGGTACATTGGGCAAAATGGGTTTCAGAAAAAAACACCAATTTGAGAGCCAAGTCCATACTATGCCACATATGAGTCATGCCTTTTACTTAGAGCAATCTAAGGTTCACATGGAAATCTCTGACTCTGCCAAAATATGCTCTTCTGGGCCTGCTTCACTTATGGACCTAATGTAACACTCAGTACAAAATCACCACCTGGAACACAAGCACACTCCTAAATTGGCTCTAAAAGGACTTACAATCTTTTTCACTGCATTGCTGTCCTTTCACCTATGATTTCCCCAAATAGGCTGTTTACAAAAGACTTTAAAAGTCATTAAAGGTATGTGAGCACCTTGGTCTGAGTTCCAGTTCTGGACTGACTCATGTTAACATTGCATTGCAGCTCATCACCTAAAGACATCCAAGAAAGGTCTTATACAAATATGCATCAATAATGAATTTGCTATTCTCTTTACTAAAAGGATGCAAGTAGGTTGAAAAGTGTCTTTGGTTTAGTGGTTTTGTGTCAGCTAATAAAATTAAGTATGACCTTCTGTAGACAGATAGTAATCTCTGGCTTGGTGTAGGACACAGAAAACAAGAGGAACAATGTGCAGGAGTGGCAAAGGGATACAATTGAATTGTGGAGCAAAGATCCAAAGATAGCATGCATTAGAAGTGAGGAACTCAAAACATGGCCAATCCTTAGGTTTGTTATACTGTGGGCCATAAAAATAATGCTTTATTATATAGTTCCCATGCCTGTTAGGAGGAACAGCAGACTGGAAAAACAAAATTAAACCACTCCTGATGCAAAAAGGTAACAATATCCTGAAGTTATCTTTATCCAGAAAGCTACTGCATGTATTTAGGAGTGACTTGAGCTTGGCCTTCCTTTGGACAGTCAGGAATACTGTTTCTATGATCCCATGACACTTCTGGCTTTCATTTTGACATTCTGAGTGAGATTTCAGAAGAAAAAGAGCTGAGTGCCAAATTAGAAGTGGCTTCCACTGAAGCTGGCTGCTTGCCAGCAGCTTTTGTGACTAAATGTCCTGTATAACATAAAACCTGTATGATTCTCATCTGCCCCTGGCCCTTTCTTCTATACATTTCTTTATACCTAGAAATCAATTCTTGAACTTAAGTGTCATCCTTCCAGCCTTCTCTCCAAATCCCTCCTTTGAACACAGGGTTTTTTTCTGAAAAGACTATCCATGCTGAATTCTTGTCTCAGATAACTGTGAGACTATTATTTTTAGATGGGTTTAAAACAAATGTCAGATGAAACCGTAAGTGTGAAACTACCACCGAGTGGGTTCATCTTCACCATTTAAAC
>VZTU01000897.1:1446-84706 GCA_013400835.1 Zapornia atra
TGAATTAATATTAAAAAAAAAAAAAAACACAAAACTTCTTTTTTTTTTTTTTTTTGTTAATGTGATTTCCTGCTTTTTCTACATTTTTCTGACAGTTCAAGAGACGGAGGTAGGTATTTTTTTCCTTACAGCCTGAGACCACATACTATACAAAACATTCAAATATTTGACTGCAATTTATCATCTGCTATTCATAATCATACCAAAATAAGCCTAACTACTATCTTTTTCTTTACATCTGGCTTTACAAAAAAGGACTGCTTCACTGCTGGAAATAGAAAAGATTAATTGCCACTCTATTTTGCAGCCAATATCTAATTTAATGCCTACTAGTGCTGTTAAGGTGAAAAGTTGCCTTGACAAGCCTTATTGAGCTAGAAATATTTTTGTTGCTTGGATGAGACATGTAAATGAGATTTTTTTTTTATAAGGATTCACTGTCTAGAGCTAAGTTTAATCCTTACTATAGTTCTTTTTTGATTTCACACCATCTTTCATTGGTTGTTTGGAATTTTACCTGACTATAAATTAAATTCATATATTTAATTAAAAGATTTCTCGTTTCCTGTATGTAGTTCTAACCCCCTGCTACAGTTTTAAATGTATATAATGTCTTGAATATACAAACTAATTCCCTAAAAGCTATCAACTGTTCTAGAACTCTAAGAACTACAGCTGAAAATTCACAAATTTAAAAAAAAAAAATCACAGACTTAAGATTTTACACCCCCCTTTCCTTGTTGCATAAAGAAATACAAGCCAATAGTTCTCTATTGGGGACTGAACACGAAGAACCCACAAGCATGTGCCTGAATAATCAGCATCTTAAAACTCATAAAACAGCCATTAGATTTTTCAGGCAGAAATATTAAATCCAGAATTTAAACCTATGTTAAAGAAGCTTAAAAAAAAATTAAAAATATTTTGAAAGAAACTATCATTGTTTTAAATATAATACTCTTAATATTGACCCAAGTCCCAATCTTCTTCGAGCATTAAAAATATTTCTATTACTCCTTTCATTATATTGCCTCTGTACTAAAATTATTTGTAGGCAAGAGTTACCAGTAGCTACCAGCATTCCTGGTTCTCCATATCACTCTCAAGTTACCACATGCAATAATATGCTTACAGTGTTGGCATATAAAAGGCTGTAAGCGCTGTCTGGGAGGTAATATGTAATCTGGAAGCTTTCTATAGCAAGAATAAAAGAAAAAAAAATGCTAAGAAAAGCTAAGAAAAAAACCCACTAAGGACTAAGCTGATGCACTGAAAAACTCTGCTTAGCTGGTCAGCAATTAACATTAGAAAATTACATCAATATTTAAAATCTCTTCAGCTCTCATGTCATCTGAGTTTTAAAAGGGGTAGCTCACAGCTTTCCAGTCTAACAAGAACATCCTTAGACTGTTGACATGAGCTGTTGCGTGGTTGTCACTGTTTTGTTCTGCACTGGGGCCTTTCATCACTCCTGGTCTTTAGATAGGCACATTGGCTGTATCTCCAAAATGGACCAGATGAACTGCTCTGATCTGTCAATCACACCTGGCAAGCAGACACACTAATGACGGTACATGGTCCACTGTAGAGACAGCACAAATAAGAGCTTCTGAATAAATGCTAGAAATAACTGAAGTGAAAAAAACATAATTCTGCAAGTTCTGCTGCACTGGTGGAATGTAAATGAAAAGACTGAAGTATTATAGCTCGTAGATAGCACAAGATTTCCAAAAGCTAAGTCTACGAGATGTAGCAAGTTAATGTCTTAAGATGAATTAAAAAAGATAAATGACAAAAGAAAAGGTTCTTTAAAGTCAACAAAAAATTAAAAAAAAAAAGGGTAAAAGACAAGAAACGGCGATGAGAGTCAAAAAAGAGAAAGAGACCAGATCAAGTGAAAAGAAGGGGAGAAGACTAAATTCAAAGATCTAGATCCGAAAGCCTAGAAAAGAACTATATATGTGAGACATGCTATAGAAGCCTCAACATTTTGAGCTTCTCTCATCTGTATTTTCAGCATTCAAATATAGAGAAAGTATTTCTAAAGCATCAAGAGATCTAGTATAAGCAGATAGACTAAGACTCTAACTATAAATTAATATTTAACATAGCTCTACAGAAGTTTTTATCTCTTAGAATCACTTCCTTATGATCATTACAATTGCCTCTGCACGTACTCCTTCCTTCTAGCACTGACACATGGCTGTTACATTACTCACCTCAAAAAAATGAGCAACCCCCCTTTCTTATATATAGAAAACAAGTGTATGCTTCTTGCATTTCTCCTTTCTTGTTCCTTTCACATCAGTGAAAATACTCCCTTAGCTTCAAATATGAATGTATGCCTATTTATATTACTTATGTTGTATTATATATACTAGATATTATCTACCTATTATTTTAATATACTTTGTAAGATAAGTGCATTGTCTTATATACACTTATTAATTGATTATCCATGCCTTCATATAAAACTTCCATTATTATATTCTATAAAACAATATATGTGAGTTATATAGATGAAAAATACACTATATAATATATAAATGAACGTGTGTGTCTATACGCCTACATTACTGCCTGTAAAATATAATGCATTCTGGTATATTTGAACAATGAGTGAATCAAGATAAAATAAGGTGTGCAATCAGTTGAAAAATGAAAGATGAACACAGTTTTATGGAATATTTTTGAGAAACTTTTGAATATTATTTTAGGGAATTAAAGAAACCAAGTGTAGTCAAAGTGACTTTACAGGAAATGATTTGGCGCTTGGAGTAATCCGCTTATTCATCACTTTTGAAATAAAATATTCATACTACTCATTATAATGGAAAAGAAAAAGTGTTATAGTAAAAAAATTATTCTTAAGCCTTGTACATTCCTGAACTGTAAACTGCACGTTGAGTCTTTATGATATTTTGAATCATAATGTGAGTTTTATAGCATCCTGGAAGAACGCAGACCAGACAAGCTCTTATCTAAGGTAATCCTCAGTAACATAAACTGAAGTCCTCCTGAGGAAAAAAAAAAAAAAAAAAAAGAATATCCCCACACTAATCTAGCCTGCAAGGCAGATAAACAAGTTGCAATTGGGTGTTTCTAACTCATTCAACAACTCTGCCAACATGCATCTTCTAGACAACATTATTACACAATTACAATGAGCTAAACAAGCACGCAAACAGAACAGTGTTTATGTACAGCATTTAGCTTCAACCAGTGCTGAAAATAGAGGAAACACTTGGAAATGTCATTTTTGCAGCAAAAACATTGTACAATAAAGGATTCTAAGCGAAAGAACGCAAAAAGGAGGGTGGTGCTATTTTTGTTTTGCTGTCAGAGCACAGCCAAAAGAGATTTGTAGTTCAGCAAAATGAGCAGCAGAACAAACTCCAGCTGTGAACACGTGCTCTGAGATTCAACCAACTACCTAGCAGCTAACCGGGTGGTTCACCATAGCATACTGGCCTGCACTTGCCTTGTCTACCTCTTTGAGCATGTCAAAGCAGGTAGTAACAGCAGAGGCATCCCCATTCTTACGTGAGAAAGCCAAAGAAATCTCTCAGGGCCATTCCAGAGAAGTCCATACATGTACCTCCTTTCTACTGAGTGCAAGTCTTGCAGTTAAGAGGAAGATTGCACATGAAGTCAGTCACAGCATAAATAGAAACTGGCAACACAACTATGGCTACTCCTCCTTGAAAGCCTCATAAGCCTTCTCTTCAAAGAGATTTATGAATAATGGGAACTAAATAATTCATGGCACTGCAGATGCCAGTCCAAATAGCCTCTTCCTTTTTAAGGTTTCAGTTTGTAGATGTGTGATCAAAAGCCTTCATCAGTCATGATAGTGGCATTTGTACTCAGTCCAAACAAACCATATTTGCATCTGAATGTTTTTCATTGAAATGAGAGATATAATATGCAAGCCAAGTTTCAACTAAAAGGCGTTTTACACTATTTAAATTCAGACAAATTAAAGGCTGAATGTAATCTAAAAGGTCTACTCTCAGAACAGTAATTTGACACATCATAAATAAAACACATTTTTTTGTTGAGAGTACCTCAGCACTTGTCTGAAAATTTTACACAGCTCTTAACAGTGCTGCCTCTTGAGGAGTAATGGAGAAGAGTCCTGTATATAAAGCAATGAAGTAAACAGGAACTTAACGTGCTGTCACCAGTTCAAAGATTCTGCTTACTTGTACACGTTTACATGAACCAAGTATGTAAAAGTAGTTGCTCTGTGAAGGCAACGTTAACCTGGAAGAACACAAAAGCCAACGAGAACTCGCTATTGCATTATTGAGCAAGTAGATACGTCTCACACATCAAATTCTCACCCTGCTTTATTAATCCTATCTATTAGGAAGATCAAGACCATTTTTTGTCACATCCATTGCTCAGCTTTACCACTACATTTAAAAGTGCCGCAAGCGGACTGTCAAAAAATGCCAGAGGGAAGAAATGGGTCCATAAAGATCTCAATCATTAAATGGGGAAGAAGTCACAGGAACTTCATCTTGGCAAGAGAAAAATCAGTAGGATCAGATGAAAATTCTTGTTCTTGCCAAGGGAAATAAGTAAAATCCTGCTAAATTGAGGCTAATATTAATTTTAAAAACATTAAGAGCATAAAAATGCCCTATTGCTATGAACCTTTTTCAGGATAAACAAGATTATTCTTTACAGTTGTCAAGGAGAGTTACTATAAATTAGGTATTTGTATGATCTCATGCTGAAGCATGTCACAGGTCAGTGTTCGATTAGAAATATATCTGGTTTGGGTTATTTTGCTGTTTTAAAGTAAAAAAAAAAGTATCAGTTTATTTTGCCGAAACAGAACCCCATGAAATAGTTATCCAGAAGACATTCTATTTAGAACTGAAAGTCCTTACATTAAGTAAATGGTCTATGCACCATACACGAGCTACACGATGATGATGCCAGTGACAACAGTCCCAGTAACATTTATATTCATTCATATACAATATATTTAAATATTTAAAGAATGATTGATTTTAAGGTATTGTTAATTTTTATGGGAAAGAGTTTATGTGAATAAAAGTTAATAAAAAGAAGAGGAAAGTAGTCTAGAAAAGAAAGTAAGGCTACCCCAAGGCATGAAGGTACAGGATTCTCAGGAAAGCAACAGGGAATGGCTTGTGCAGACTAGCACAACACAGCACCAACACTGTGAATGTTAATGAGTTAAGCCAAGGAACAACGTTGGAGCATTGTATATTGGAAGATGACACTGATGAGGGCAGATGTAGAAAAATGATTATCAACTTCAGACCCCTAGAGCAGCACAAATGAAATCACATCCTTGTGTTCTGGGAAATAAAACAGGCAACTTGGATAGAAATAAAGGCAGCCTTTAATTATCTAAAAGTAAATTGGGAGCAGCCCATGATAATTCAGAAGTGGCATTATTATAGAACACAATACAGAGTTAATTCAGAAATCAGTTTGTTCAAAAAACATCAACAGCTGGGTTTAATAATAGACACAATGAATCAGAAATTAAGAAAGCTCAAGACAGAAGATTATTGAACAATTCTAATCATATTATTAGATATACAACTAAACAATAGCAAAGAACCTGTATGTTAGAATTATTTAAATAAAAGAAAACAATAATTTGGATTGATGAGCTGCAAGAACATCCAAAAATTAACTATTAGAACATTATTTCATCTAGTTGCATTAGAGATATTTGGTGATGCTTTTACCATGGCAAAAGACAATTACCCCATCCCTTCATTAATTTTGACATTAAACAAAATGCCATCTTTAAAGAAAACCAAAATATAATTTCAATGATAAAAAAATATTTTAAAATAATAAAAAAATACTTCCATATCAAAAAAGGTTTTAATTGTGCTGCATCTCACATTTATAATCATATTCAGTAAGATCTGGTATATGATGCTTAAATTCCATTACTTTTGAAAAATCATGGGAAGGGCACAATCACAGTACCAGATGATCGAAGCCAATACCAGTAGCAAAGTGGCCAACTGCAAGTTTAGGTAGAAAGACTGGATATTTTGTTAACAGAATTATAAAGTTGAACTTCATACAACTCATGAACCTATTTTACATCTAAGTAGTAAATTTTGCAAAGCTAATACTGTAGTGCTGTATCTTTTTCTGCAGACAAGAGAAAAGAACATTTATATTTTTGTTTTGTTTTTAACGGGGGAGAATACAACGGAGGCTGTGTTCTGTGGCCAAAACTCAGCAACTGTAGAACTTTCTAGTTAGCCAGCTAACCAGTAATCTTTCCAGCTATAATTTTAAAATGTGTTTCTATACATATAGTTTAACTTTTCATTATAATCTTGATTGAACTTGTGATGTTCTGTAAACTGGCAAATAATAAGGTGAACGACAAACATTAGCATCCTGAATACACACACTGGGCCTGCCTGAAATTAACAAAAACTATAAAAGACACTAAAGTGCATTTGATGATACTGTTCTGAAGTCAGAAAATACATCAAGAGAGGTATCATACCCTGACACACTAATGCTAACAGATGAAAGATGATTATTTCTCGGAACTAAATAATGTTGAGACATAATACACCCCTCTTGATCCCACTTTTCTAGAACAGCCCTGTGTTATATCAAGATCAGATGAGATGAATGAGATTCACCTTTCTGATGTCATTAAAAGTAGTCCTTCACCCAATGGAGCGATTAGAGAATAGGGTGGTACCTCCAAATACTTACAGAACAGGATTTCCTTGTATTACCAAACAAGATTTTCCTGTATTACTATTTCCACAGCCATTGCGATGTTCACGGCACTTTGCTGACAGGTACAAAGGAAGGGCCTGGTCCACCCCTCATTGCACTAAGTAGTCTTGTCTGTGCTACACCAGCCACAGTGCTCTGCAGCACTACATCAGCAAGTCTGAAAATACCCACCTCTGGTTCTGCTGTCAGTGCACTCTTGCCAGACCAAGGTCATTGCAAAGCCTACCTGAAAAGCCACATAATTACTTAGTTAAACTGTCAACCAGCAGAATCACAGCAAAATGTATTCTCATATACGCATTAATTTTATTAACGATTTCCAATAAGAGTGAAAACACCTCTAGGATGAAAAGAATAGCTTTGAAAAGACAGTGAGTTATGGTAAAGTTTCAGAATGACAGCTTTACTTTATTCTAACTTCCTTCTCTGCCCTCCTTTCACCCACACTCTGCTCTAACCATTATTTTGGAAAGTTACAATTCAGGATAATACTTCCAAGAAGAAAAACTGAACAGCTTCTACAGTCAGCACTGTGTCGACCAAAAGTTGAACACCAACTATCATATGCTGGACATTTTTTAAAACTATTATTTAAAATTAGATTCTCTTCAAAGAAACAAAAAGAATGATGACAAAAAATTGCCACTCAAGATAAAATCCTGATATCAAATCTGTGGGAATCTATCAACCAGAAAGAAACCCAAGTATAACTATCTGGGCTCTGAAACAACGTATGGCAAACATGCAAGTGCTAAAACTATATATGACTCAATCATTTTGAATTACCCCATCTGTACTATAGGAACTGGGAATAGAAGTATCATTTGCACAGAGGCAACACTGCTAAACCCTCCATATCTAATCATTTGATAAACAATTCCAAAGATATATTCACCCTCAGGTATCCCTCTACATACATTGAAATATGTAATATATAATGACAGTACATCTCATTGACAGTGTAACAGAAAATCTGTTAGAGACAATGAATGAATCCGTCTACAACACATACATGGATTCATAGATGGTTACACTTTTATTCAAAACAGCTGTTCCATCCATGATTCAGATTCATTCTTTCTTTTAATTACAGAAGTTTTTTATTCCTTTTTGTTTTGTCTTCTAAGTAACAAGTAGTCTTTCCATTGACTTTTTTTTTCGGCTTTCAATCAGAACTGTAATCTGACATTCAAAAGGAGAGGGAGAAGGAAAAGGTTTTGGCCTGTGCAGCATGAACAGTACTTAGCTTACAACTGAAAAAGTATTTTAAGAAAAAGGTGTATGTGCAAGAAACAATTCTGGCTGAGTGACGGAAAAATCTAACACCCACTGAACATGACAGGGATATTTCTATTGACTTTAGTAGGCTATGAATCAAGCAATAATTATACCATTAGATTACTGAAAGAAAATAATAGTGATTTAGGAAAAATAAATGGAAAAAAGGAAACAGGCCTAGAATGATCTGTATAATCTGATACCAACCTTGGCTAGATGAAATTGTATTTTTCGGCATCCTATAATGCAGCAATTATCAGTAGTCATATGTATGTACTATTATATATTTATCAAAAAAGATGGATGATTACAGTACAATATAAATAATTTATAAATTGCCCAAACAGTTTTATCAGAGAGAACATGCACAGCAAATAAAACCAATTTCTTCAAAGACTTTGCTATCCAAAGTGATGGCTTGTATTATAAGTTCCAGGAATCAATGTGTGATCAATCCTGTCACAGAATGCAGCTACCTCATTGGAGATAATTCAATAATAATAATAAAAAACGTATTTTAAGAGCAAGTAGCCATAAGATGGTCTAGGTCTTGACAGGTATTTTGAGTTGTTGATCTGTTGTTCACATCAGGATGTTGAGAATGAGTTCAACTACTAGGGAACTTCCAGAAAGGTTGGCTGTCAGTGCCACGATTTTACTTCCAAAACTGCCACAGATCACTTTCACCCACCCTAGAATTCAGTGATGTGTTGAGAATCAGCATGTAGGTTTATCAGGGATTTATGTTTCTAAAAGTCACACAGTTCATGCAAATATAGAAAACTATTTGTTATTCCAGATTTTTTGAAAGGAGTAAGCCATCTGCCACTGAGAAATAAAGGGTCTCGTATAAATATATAATTATGTGTAAGACAGACAGATGAAGGTCCTCTTCAAGTTCAGTGCTGTTGCACAGAGTGCAGAGTCATCAAAAGTCCATGGAAAACTATATTAACAATAATCTCAGTTAATTTAAAAACATGAAATTCAGAGCACTGGAGAAGACATTAAGAACATAAAAGTATAACAGCAATGAAGAGAATTAAATACTAGAAGATAATAGTCTTGACATGATACATTTTTTAACGCAAAGCCTTTTTTATGCTTGAACTATAACATTTCAGAAAGACATACAGATTTATTTAGACCATAATCAGTGGATCTATTTACAACCTACATTCCTTCATTGTACGTAACTATAATTGTTTTATACTTCACTCTCATAAAAAGCCACCCTGCCCTCTCCTTATGTCATCTGAAAACATTCTATAACATGCACTGCAGTTAATATTTGGAACACTGAACATCTATCAGATATAGCCTACACCTTATAAATAGAAGTTAACACTAACATGAGGAAAACAAATGGCACACAACTTGAAACTCTTGGCATGTGCAAACAAAAGATATTTAAGATAAGGTTAACTCAGTGAATTTGCTAAATTCGACTAAAGTTTGAGAGTTTTAGCTTTAGAATCACAGAATCATAGTGGTTGGAAGGGGCCTCAAGAGATCATTGGGTCCAAACCCCAAAGAAGAACGTACTTAGACAGATCAATGCTTATCAATGCTTTAGATAGAGCATAAGTTTACTAACAACACTAGGGTTATGATGTATTCAATTTTGGACTGAAGTGGTCCAAAAGAAGCTATGGGGCTAGTGGGAGAGTGAAGGAGGAAGCCCACTTAACATATGCAATCAACCAATTTATCAACTGGGAAAAAGTATAATAAAATAATGAAGGACATAGTGAAAACTCCAAATTCTTTTGAACTTTATTCCCTGAGAGTGAACAATTTCCTTCTATGAAATGATACTAAGCTTTCAACTGCAGAAAGAAGCTACTTTTCCAAGGCAGTGTGTAATTAATTTATGGAGTTACTGCTGTGAAAGTTCATTGAGACAAATATTAAAGCTGCTTTATAAACGGGATGAATAATTTTCTGATGATAAACAACACTGGCAGCTTTGTAAGCAAAGACAATGATGTAAGAGTAATTAAATCTCATGCATCAGGGTGTAAGTAGAATCTCTCTGTCCCAAGTACAGTGTGAACTATTATTAATAACATTTTCTTCATCCCATAAATGTAAATTCCTAGGTGAGTTATGTTATCTGGCCCGCCTCTTAACCTATTTGCCACTGCCAAGGGCAGCATATGAGACTAGAGAAATTCAGGTGTTGGATGCATCTGGCAGTGCTTGTGTTTCCATGTAGTGTGTCACAATGCCATCAGAAAGGGAAACACAGAACTAAGTCTCCCTCCAACTACCTTCATCTAGCCTAACTGCAGAACACTATGCCATCATCAGTATTAGGCACAGAATCCTAATTCAACTGTACAAAATAGAAGTGGGGATAACACAGTGGGCGATACAAGAAATGTGATCTAAATGAATTTTAGATTTTCCAACTGTCTTCTTGAAATTCCTGTACTGCTGCTTATTTTTGATAGGGTAGCTGAGAGCAAGGAAAGAATATTATGCAAAAAAAAAAAGTGTTAGAAAATGTATATTTCGTACTTACCAAATACTTCTAGTTAATTGTGAAAAAAGAATTACAATTTTTTAAAAATGTGTTTGGGCACAGGAAGTGTAAGCTGCATGCATACTTCCTGCTGTAGTATGTCTATGCCTTCCTCTGTGCCCAAACACCTCAGTAAATGACAACTTTAGAAAACACAAATAAAACCCATTGATCCAGCAAAAATAAAGGAGAAGAAAAGTGAAAGGAAGCATACATATGTAGAAGGCCATCAAAAAAATAAAACCCACAAAATATGACTGACCTTTCATTAAGTAGATTTTAAGCAGAAAACTTAAGGGTCTAAACAGCACATTTCCAAATATTCACAGTAAGTCTATTACGAAGGCAAAAAGACACTCCAACAATTAAGTTTATTAGTATGTACTGAGCTATAAACAATTGAAGGAGAATTTTAGAGTTTATCAAATAAATGTGATATAAAATAGATTTATATCCAGATCACTTTTTGACACCCATTTTCATATTTATATACATATAAAAGAGCAAAAAATAACATTTTTTGGTAGAAGCAGCTTAGCAGTGTCGCTCGAAACCACTAAGGCCTATAAATACACCATCCCACAGATGGCAATCATCGCTACTATAGGAAATGGCTAGCCAAATACCATTAAGCCACTAAAAAAGGTAAAGTACAGGATCATGTCACATCTCCCGCTTAAAGTTTTAGATGCTTTGCAATACAGTAACTCAGAGGACAGTCTGCAAAGAGCGGCCGACCTGCACCTGAAATCCAGGTGGCCACATTACCGATTTTTTTTCTGCACGTAAGGCTCTCATCATTAAAGCATCAAAGTTGAAAAACCCTGCCTACTCAGGGGTCACTGGAATTTGTCAGAAGGGCTGCTGAGAACGGGCAGTCTCCTTCAGCTGCTTCTTTCTTTCCAATTACTGCAAAGACTGGGCAGGAGAAACCAAGCATCATTGCCTGCTGCCCCTGCTCATTTTCAGAGCAAGGGCACCCGCTTCCTCATTCCCTCCTGCTCCTCTGCTCTCATAAACAAGTGACAGCAGCAACATTGACTACAAGCAGGTTACAGAACCTCCATAACAAGGATCTGAGTAAATGTATTTCAAGTTAGATTCAATATTGTCCAGTACCCCTAAGCTTTCAGGAGTTGCCATCTGCAGTTGCATCAGTATAATGTGCCATTCCGATTTGCTTTGTCCACAGTTTCTGAACTTGATGAAGAGAAGTTAGATCTGTATTAGGAGTTCACATAGTAAAAGGAAACAGCTTCTTCCCGCAACAATTTTAAAGCGAGATCTTCAGAATTACTAACAGGGGCATGATCACAGAAGACAGTTTTGAACAGATAACCCCATTCAGAGCTTTGTTCACTTCATTTACCTGACTCAGCAATTCATGAGCTCAGCCATAGCATTTTCAGCTATACTCTCTGGTTATTTCATTTTTATTCTAGGAATCCTAAATATTTATTTTTAATACTGAAGGAAAACATACACTTATTTAGTTTATATTGAGTTAACATCTAACAACTTCATAACTAAACATAGTTTTGACAGATGACCTCCAGAGGTCTGTCCCAACCTGATCCACCCTATGACTAAATTCCTGTTATGACGCGACAATTTGTAGTTGGTAGGTATGGAAAAAAGTACAATGAATTTACTGTAAAACTAAGATTAGGAAATAAAAGTGGATTAGTAAACTGTAGGTAGCTCAGTGTCCGCTCATGCTGTTCCAAAGGCTGAGAGGACGGTAAAATAAATTACTAGTGTGCAGTCAGCACTGTGTGGTAGAATATCCAGGCTGCTCTGTGGCTCAGCAGAAAACCCTGGCATCCATCCATCTTAACAACCCTTGTTAAAGTCTGAACATTATTTCTCTCCAGCACAAAGTGTGATGGCAGGCATGCTAGCTTCAAGCCTGGAACCTTAACACACAGGGCTAGGAAGCTGCTCACTGGCTAAGTGCCTTCGAGTGATCACTGCCGGCAGCTATAGCCTGGTTTCCTTGAATAAACTGTGCATATATGCTACCATGGAATGCCTTGAAGAGTGAGGGAGCTAGTCACCTCAGGCAATCATCACCTCATAAACATCAGTATCATGGTCTGCTCTTGCAGCAGACAGAAAGCATTCTTCATCTGGGTAGTCAAACACAGGAACAGGATGTCAGAGAGATTGAGGAGTGTCAGGCTTTTGGACACGGTCAAATCTTGTTCAATCAAGGCCCAGAGTAGCCCCATCTAACTTCAGGATTGTGATTGCTTTGCTCATGGGGTCAATCACAGTGCCTTCAGAGGATGCTTCCAGCCTAAGTCACTCTATTATTAGCTCCATCAAGAATCACTCACGTTACATGCAATAATCTCATCCTGTGCTCCTAAACTTTTTCTTTATCTTGGATAAAAGAAAAAACACATGGATACATGGAAAGACTAAAAGGACTTAAATCACAGTAGAAAAGAGTACTTTATCTCACCGCACAATTACAGTTGTTCTAATATTTACTAATGACTCTGACTCTTGAAACATCTAGAGGAAAAAGTCACCCTTGAATTATATTAGAAATTAAAAATAAAATTCTTGCTGGAATTAAAAATTGAATTGGCAGGAACTTCAAGTGGGTCTAGGTACAAAAGGAATATACCATGCCCTCCCCCACGGTTGTAAATTAAGGATTTTTATAAGAAAAAACCGAACTTTAATCTTGCATTACAGTTTGACAGATGATATACAGTAAGAGACATCTTGTGTTGTATGGATATTAGCTCCATAAAGTTGTAAATACATTCTCTAGAGTTAGAATTTAGATTTACTTATTCATTTTACATTATATTGTAAACTAATTTAGGCTTTGGGTGATTTACAGATACCAAACACTAAGGCATCTCAAACCCTGGAGTTTGGCAAGCTTAAACCCCAAGAATCTAGAACAGTCTCGCAGTGCTCTCAGCACCAAACACTAAAGTATAAAAGGGTGTTAATGAGCCAGTTTGAATGTTGGTTACAAAAAAGTCTGCCAGAAACATAGTCAAACTTGACCAGTAAGTTTGACTTGTGGTCAAACTTAGTCAGAAGAGTTCTACAGCACACACAGGCCTGAAACAGTTACAATCCATGATGCAGCAAATAATGACGAAAGCACCGAAAAAGTCTGCCTACTTCCCTTGCTTTAACAGTAGAAACTCTATCATACTGTCACCACAGAAATTACTCTCTGCTCCTTCAAATGCTGGCTTAGTCCAGCCAAACCACATCAGATACACACAGAGACCATCCTCCCTTCTCATCCTAGACCAAGTCTAGCTGCAAGAGTCCAGAACACAACACTGCTGAACAGTGCCTTTTATTAGCAATTTTGTAGGATAGCATTATGCTCACTATCAAATGTTTTTGTAATATATATAATGCAGAGTACTCTATGTTTGGCTTATAGTGTTGTTAAAATTCGTCAATGTATTTGATTTCTATAGTCACTTACAACATGTACAACATCCAACATGTCATGAACTCTCTCCCTTTTGCTCCACTTCTGTCTAAAAATATACCCTTCCACCACAGTGCCAATTTGTGTGCTCTAATAAGTAACATTCAAGTTCCTGACCTTCAGGGCTGCAAAGTGTATATTGCATCAGGTCACATGTTAGATTACAGGTGCTAAGACTGTGTTTATCTTTCCATGTAATTGCAACAACAACAACAAAAAGGTACGGTTTTAAAGGAATTTATAAGAGTAAGTACAACTAGATCAATATTTTACATTTGAGGTTATTAAATTTATAGTAAAGATCCTATTCATCAAAAAAATCTACACATGTATTCTTCCCATTTTTAATCTCTTAAGACACACACGACATTATATGAGTAAGTCAGAAAATCAAAGAAAAATATCCCTGCAAATGGTTATGGGTGGCAGTTTAACACTTGTATTGATTAAGCACCTCAAATATATTGGAACTTGACAGAAAAGTCTCCTGACCCTAGAAATCAATGCAAGATGAATCTGCTAAGATGTTTCTTGGCAGACTGGAGAACTGCACTCTTGGGCATAAAGACAGGCTTCTACCGTGGAGACAGAGCACTGCTGTGGGCATTACAGAGTAGCCAACCCACCAGCACCGAGCACACATCAGTGCACCTTCATGGTTGTGCTTCGTTCTTCTCCTGCTCCTGACATCCCCTTGGGGCACAGATCCAGCTGTGGTGGGGCGAGGTGCTGGGTCTGGGCCCTTTTAGGTAGGGCTATAGAAAGGTAGAGAAAGGGGAGTTGCATGCAAACATGATACTCAAATTTAGTCACCTCACTAAGATCTGACTTATAAAGACACCATTTTTTTCTAGGTGAAAGGCAGGGGGAGTCCAGAGCATATAGGCTCAGCTTCCTCTCTGAATTGTTCTTTAGAGGAATCTCTCTCTACTCCTAATTCTTTATTATGGAATCTCAAAACTGATGCTTGGGTAGGTGACATGATAGTTCCATGCTCATACTTTTGGTGCTGAAATAAATATACATTTTTCTAAAGACACCAAACACTCTACTATTTGATAACTTCTAGAAAAGAGCAAAAAGAGAATTTACAAAACAGCATGCTGCTTTGTATCAGTACTTCTGAAAACCTGACTGTACAAAACATGCATGCATGCAGCCTAAGTGTTTAGTTGAACTAGGCTGCAACTTTTTAATTATCTTTAGAGCAGCAAAAAATGGTTGGACTGTACATTGGAATTCCAATGATTGCTTCCATGAGCAGAACAGCGGATGGCAAGAGCCTTAGCTATAGTTACAGACATTAGTGCACCAGGCATTATACAAACACTGGAACACACACACCTTGTCCTGAGAACAGCTAAGCTGCTGGACAAGAGAACTATGTTAGCACGAAAGATGCATAGGCCCTTAGCATGTGTATTGTAAAGCTTTAGAAGAAAGGAGCAGAACAAATGCCTGGGGTAAGGAGAAAGGTATTTCTGAGGAGTTTGGGTAACAGCTGAGGGATGCTACACAGTGAAGCAGGAGGAACAAAGGCAGAGGGAAGAACAACAAAAGAAAGGATAAAATAGGCAGGATAAAGTAAGCTGAGGATATTCTGGTATAAACATTAGAATGAAAAGGAAAAAAAAATAGTTTTTGGATTCAATAGTGACAAAACAAATGAGTGAAAAAAACCTCTTCACAAAATCCTTGACGAAGGTTAGAATGAACATCTGGAAGCTCCCTTCATGCTGAAACAGCTAGCGCCCTACTAAGAAAAGTGCGAGACAGACTCAAGAGAGACTTAAAGTCTTTTCTTTGTTCTTTTTAGGAGGACAAGGGTGAGGAGGGTGGAAACCAGGGGTCAGAATATGAAATAAATCTCCACACAGTTTTTACTTAGCTTCCTGACAATGTCTCCAACTTTTATCAGAGGAAGTGAGGATAATATCAAAGCATGAAAATACCACTCATCTGTTCAAATATGACCTTTTCTGTGTGTTATTGCAGTGGTTTGGACATATTGCACAAATTAACTTACAGAACAGGGGTCATGGTATTCTTGAAACTTCTGAGAAACTGTGTAAATCTAATGAATACAAGTGTAAGCGATAGAGATTTCCATATTTTTATAAATCCTTTTTCACCTGACCAGTGCATTACAGTCTAAAAGCAACCAGAGCTAGCATGCATTTGGTTAGTTAGGATATTACTGCAGAAAAATCAAAAGCAACTGACATTAGTTCAGCTCTGATAATCTGTCATTGCTTTCTAAAAATTCTTTGGCAGCTCCTCATGTATTATTTTTCTTCCCCACCTGAAAGAGGAAAAATAAGTAGAAATGGGAAAACTAAGGAAACAAGTGCATATTCTACCTCTGTCATGTTTTATCCCAAATAACAACTCTTTCCTGTAGGACTGATTTAATTATTATTCAAAAAATAGTATTTACATTAGCTAGGAAATAATATAAAACTATGCAACAAACTCTGTAAGCAAGTAGCACACTACAGGGAGAGACACTAGCAAGAACAATGTCCAGATTTACTGGGGAATAAGTAAATGACTGTAGTGTGTCCTCTTTGGGAGAGGAAAGAAAAAGAGGCCAGTAGAGCCTTCCACTGGAAACACAAATGCATCAACACATTCAAGGTGCATTCATCAGCAGGAAAAAACAACTCTGGAAGATTACTCTCTTTTTCTGCTCTTTTACGAATATTCTGTTGAAGAGAAGTGTTTTGTTTCAATGAGTTGAATTTAGATTTCATAATTTTACTTGATGCGCAACTCTCATACCTTCACATACTAAAAATTAAAAATAATCATTAAAAAAGGTGGGTTTTTTAAATTCTTAGAGAAAACTCTATTCAGAAAGGTTTAAAAACAAGGGGAAAAGAGAAGGGTATTATTCTAGTTCAAATAAAGATAACAGGATTTTTCTTGAGATAAGACTTTATGGTTGTCTTGCTAGAATAAAAATGTTTGCATGACATGGAAGCTTTAAGGAATATCCACTTAATGGTATAACTATGTGAACAGACTATGTTACAAAGTCAAAATTAATAGCAGTGACAAGAGCAATATTCACTTATTGATGGCACTGAAACTCCTACTCAGTGGCATTTGTGCAGGCTCTTGTCAGGTTAGGGGACAGAGGGAGCAAGTAACACACCCTTGCAAAGGTCTATACAGAGGCACCCTTGGAACAGTTACAAGCTGCTAGTTCCAAGAACTGCTAAACATAAGCATGCAACCATTTTGTTGGCTGTATTATCCTTTACTGCACAGCTAGTCCCGGGATTAGAAATCAATACATCAATAAACCTTGAGACTCTTTTTTCAAGTCTATTACACAGAATCACAGAACATTAGGGGTTGGAAGAGACCTCAAAATATCATCTAGTCAACCCCCTGCCAGAGCATGATCATCCAGATTAGGTCACACAAGGCGAAAAAACAAACAAAACCAAAAAAACCCCACCCCAAACCCCACAAAACAACCAACCATACAAACAAACCCCACTCATTCTAGAAATACAAAGCACTATGTTTTTTCTTTTTAATTTAAATGGTTTTTTCCATTGGCGGGAAAAAAGAAAAAAAATCAACAAAGCCCCGAATTATCAAACAGCTCTCCTTTTCCTCCAGCTGCTTTGTAAGGGTTTGTCAGTTTGTTATTGTATACTCACTCCTCTTTAGACTCCTACTTGTATTATTTAATTTTTCTGCTGGCCTGTAGATAACAAATCTGTTGTCAGCCTGTCTGTGTATGTCCATCAGATATGCACAGGGAATAAAATGGTTAGAACAGGAGACAAAGGGCTATTGCTTTACTACTGCCTGAGAAAAATCAGATTTACTAGAAGCTGGAGCCAGCTATACCTCTTACAGTGGCAGCAGGTTGAAGAATGCTTTCCATTTACGAATATTATGTGCAGAATAGAGGGACAGGTGTTCTGTGACAGATCGCTAACTGTATGGTCTTTAAAATAAGTTGTTGTACTTTAGAAAACCTAATTTACAGATACCGGTATTTTAGTCATCAGCAAGAAGTTAAAAAGTACAGTAAAAAATATATGAAACTAAAAATATCAAAGAAACCCTTGAATACTTCACATTTGGTTATACAGCATCCCTTTCAATGATTGCTTTGCAAGGCATAAAAGATGGAGATATCCGAAATCTCTCTTGATAAAGAAGAGCAGATTACCACACTTAGTAAAATCCATTGAACCTCCAGTGACTTAAGCTCCAACCTATTCATTAAATATCACTAGAACTTTACAGGTAGAAGCTTCTCTCACTTCACCTGCAGTAGTTAGCTGGAAAGCAGTTAGCTCACATAAATAGGCTCACAGTAATGTTCAGCTCTGTGCTCTTCTATTAGTTCATTGCCTGGACTAATCAGCATTTGTAACACACTTTTGACAATTGCATGAACAGAACATACTCTAATAACATTTTCCACTACTAATATTTCTTCATGTCTACTTGCTATTAATGTGGTTATTTACTAATTACATGCTTTTACTGAAAACACTATTTCCTCTATGAACAGCTCTAAATGATTCTGATATGCAGTGATTTATGATATTACAAAGAACTACTTCATATCTGCACTTAGCCAACTCCTTTTTATAAAGGTAATAGTCTAAGGTGCAAAAGACAACATGCTGAATTTGTTAAACTATGCTGTTAACCAATTTGTTAATTATGATAACAAAGATGTTAGTTAACAAAAAAGAATACTCTAAGCTGGATTTAATCTGAGGAAAAAAGCACATATTCACACACTCTCATTGACAAATAGCTACACAAGAAGTGGCACAAACTAAGGGCAGCTCACAAAGGCACTAACAGGCTATCTCCCAAGAAAAAGCAGCCCACCATAGGACCAGTAATTTTCAGACTCTCAAGGTTTGGAATGTCAATTATTTCTTAATTCCTTAAAACTATATGGTCTAGAATACATCTTCACCACTCTTACTAGAGCAAAGAGGGATATATACTTCTGTTTCTATAGGAGAAAATTTATTAGCCTCAGAATAACTCTAGTCAGCAATATTTATTACAGCATCTTTTGGGCTGGAGAGAATACCAAGGGCTTTTCATGAAAGGAAAAGAAAAAGGAATTAATTGAGTAGCTGTCATGACATTAAGTACCAAATTTCATCATTTCATTATATATCCTTTCCTGAAAGAGCACAGTTCAACTTTCAGCAGAAAATTGAACAAATATGTTATAAAAGCAGCACATTATAGAGAAGCAATGTGAGGAAAGAAATAAAAAACACTAGACTGCAAGAACCATCAACCTTAAAACAGTAGCAGGACCATCAGGAAAGCAAAACATCAGTCAGCAAGGTTGTAGCCCACAACCAGATGGAGACTGAAAGAAGCAGCTCTCTAAGATAACAGCATGGAAAGATTCCTGAGGGGAATCAAATGCATGCCCCTCTCCTGTCTGATGGGCAGAGGAGCTCACGCGGCTTTAGCTAGGAGCTTACGAAGCAGTACCTTAAACGGTGCTGACACCACCTCAGCCCATGCACTGAGCTGAGAGAGAAAAGGAGGAGCAAGAGCTGCCATGCAAAATCTGACTGACACCTTAGCAAAACAATTTCTAGTCTATGCAGGAAAAGCACTGGCAGGAGGAATGAAGCACCACTGGAGCTGAGCCCAGAAAGGAGAAGATGCTGAAAGCAGCCTATGCCTGAGGTATCAGACTTAACAGCTGACACAGGAGAAACAGTCAGCAGCAATTGCCTGAAGTGGGAAAACCATTTGCTGCTATCATCTGTAAGGCATGGGACCCACTTGCCCCACTGTGTCACAAAAACAAACCAAAGGCCGAAAGACTGGCAGAAAACAAGGAAAAACAGACAACTTGAAGCTGGTAAGCATCCAACCAAAGTTAAAACATTTTAGATGCCATCTAAAAGTCTCTTCATTTAGATGTTTGGCACTAAATAGTGGGGAATGAGTGTCAGGGCGGAGTCCTGCATAAGTCCTTGAGAAGAGGGAAAATACTAAAGGCTTATCATCTACAGAAACCAACAAATTCATCAAGGAAAATTTTCTTTGGTAAAACTGTCATAATCTATCATATCATACAGATTATCTGTCAATTCACATTTATATAAAAGGATATAAACAGTTTATCCCCTTTGTTATAAGCATTTTGAAGGCAAATCTGTAGTTGGTTTGTTTTCTCCCTTCTCTTGCTAGATTATGGTAGTCTCAGTCCTAATGATCAAAAATTTCAGAGCTCTCTATTGTGCAGAAGGGCCAGAGACTGGAATTGAGAAAAAACACACCAGGTTTTATGGCTCTCACAAAGTTTTGCCAGATGTGCTCAGCAGAGAATATCACAGACAGCAAAATGGGGCATGAGCAATTATATATTAAGTTTCCATCAATCACCCTGCCTAAACCTTCAGTCTAGCTCAGGTCTGTCAAAAGCTGCACTCAGATACACTGGGTATTTCTACCACCAGCGAGTTTGCAGGTGTCCAGCAATGATTCCACCTCACTGTAAGGTGAAAACCTCTATTGCCCAGATTTAAGCAGCTGTCTGGATTCTTACATTATGTTTTGGCCTTACTTAAATATCTCCTATGAAAGAATAAAAGAGTTTTTAAAAAGTTAATTTCATTCCTTTGGCCCTTTGTTCCAAAGTGATTTTCATTGTATTAAATATGAAAAATAGTTGCTCTGCATCACTGAAAATAGGATACTGAGAATTTAGACAGGAAATTTTATGGGTCTTAGGAAAGTCTGGATATTAATCAATATAATGATGACATTTATTCAAACAAATGACCATAATACAAAGCAAATGTATTAGCCACCCTAACGAGTAAGATGAAGGACACCGCCGAACAACCCAAGATACGCTTTATACTTAAATATGATTGCAGGATTAACTGTCCTCAAAGGAAAAGACAAATGGACAAATTTTCCAGATTCTGACACTATGAACAGCTTTTATACCCAGTGCCTGAAGAAAGGGTGTGAGGGGTTAACCTCAACCAGCATCTAGGTCCCCATCCAGTCAGTCACTCACCCAGCAGAACGGGGCATGCAAAAGGAAGGGCAAAAGCAAGAAAAAAAGTGAACTGACATAAAGTAAAAAGATGAAAAAGCCACAACCAACCAACCCTCCAAGTGAATTAAAGACAAAAGAAAAAAGCCAAACCAAAAACCCTCCCAGGTGGTTCAAGGGTCAGACAACAACCACCTCCCACCAGCAGACCAATGCCCAGGTACCCGCTGATAGCAATGGTTGCCTTGGAAAAACTCAACCTCCGCCCATTTTATTGACATTATATGATGTGGAATATCTCTTTGGTCAATGCAGGTGAGCTCTTCGGGGGGTGGGAGGAGAAGAGTGAGAAACAGGGAAGGCTTTGACACTATGCAAGCAAGCACTGCTCAGCAGTAGCCACCACACTGATCTGTTACCAATACTGGCTTCGTCACAAGCCTAAGACCTTGCTCAATATAGGATTAACTCCACCCCAAATCAGACCCATTATAAGGGGTTACAGACCCTGTCTATATCCAAACTATAAATCTTTTGTCAAGGTAAGAGTG
This sequence comes from Zapornia atra, assembly GCA_013400835.1. Lineage (NCBI taxonomy): Eukaryota > Metazoa > Chordata > Aves > Gruiformes > Rallidae > Zapornia > Zapornia atra. Next base: position 23,079 of record VZTU01000897.1, read on the forward strand.
AAATGAAGTATGAATACCTAAAACTGATAAAATGTTAGAGACTTAATAGCTAGGCACCTATGCAACTTCTCAAATAATAAAATGACAGCAAGTAAGTTATCAGCTTGGAAGGAGATTTAATTGGGTAAAATTTACCTAGGGAACAAGCTATGGTATGAGTAGCTCTTTTTGTAGGACAGATAAGTAATTTCTCATACTCACACCTCAAATATTCTGAAAGGAGAAAGCACAGTGTGCATTTTCTGGAATGTTCACTACATTAAAATTAAGGGAAACCCCAAATGTATTCATGACTGGAAGTGAGGTGAAAGAAAACAATACACAAATTGAAGGTAACAAAATTACATGCTTACTTTGCTCTTACTCATAAAGAGGGAAGATAAGGCTATAATAGAAACTTAAGGTAACAGTAGTTCACTACTTCAAAATTTAATCACAATCGTATATATGCCGTACTACTAAGAAACATGACATGGTGGTGGCATGATTGCATATTATCCCTCTTCATGCTTGAAGCTCAAATATGATTTCCATACAGTCAGACTGTAGATACAGTCCAAGAGCACTTTGTCATCTTTCAACACTGGTGTGCCATACTAAGCAAAAAGCTACCTGATCAATGGACAGATGGTAATAGTCTGCTCCATAAAGACTGTTGGTCTCAGAATACAAACCTTTTGTTTTTCCACCCAGTGACATGAGGAAACCAGAAAGAATGGCCTTTTTCCAATGGCAATATCTATCTACACTGTACTTGCAACACACAATATAGAAACTTCTTTTTCTTAAGGGCAGTGCCTCCTTCCAGGTGTATGAAGTCAGTTCTCATCTTAATCTCACAGTCATAGGCTGACTATTTCTTTATCCAAGACATCACATAGTTATGCTTCAGATTGCAGCTCTTCACTGAACTCCTCCCAGTATCTTCTGCCTATAAGATTTCACTATTCTCTTTGACCTTTTCAACACTATTTGATGCAGTAGTCCTGTTCCTTGGTGCTGCCTAGCCACAAAGTACTTGAAACATTTCATTAAGCCAAACCTTCATGAGACCTACTAGAGAATTACATACTGTCTCTTTCAGCAACTGATACCTGTCATCTTCCTGGTCACCAAAAACTTTTGTTGCTATTGATTTTTCTTCTACTATCAGGTCAGACAAAAAAGAGACTTTTCTTCACTTCTGCTTCTTGTACACCACTAGCACCAACAAGCCAGCAGTTGCAACAGCCTGCATAGAATTTCACTGTGTATAAAATACATTATAGGTTTATAGCTAATCAAAAGGCAATATTAAATGGCTTCTGGCAAGGGATCCTAACATATTGTATATAATTGATTTTTTTCCTTAAGGAGACCTTAGATTCAAACCAGATCTTAATAAAACTATAAAATCTTGACACCCATTTGCACAGGATAACCACAGGGTTTATCAAAAACTGTAATATTTTAGCATGCTACAAATTATCTGAATCATACATCAGTAACCAGTTTACTGAGGAAAGCACTCAAGTCATGGGATAGTTAATTCTGCAACATATTCCTGAGTATACCATTACCATCATGACCTAAATAAGCTTGCAATTAACAAATGCTAAAAAAAAATAAATCCACAGGGTGCTACAAAAAGATTTGAGAAAAAAATACAGTTAACCACTGATATTCTCAGAATCCGAGTCAAGGAAATTCAAACTCTAATTTGCACCGGCACTGTCATTTATGGCAGATACCCAGAAACCCAATTACATTCTGAGAAATAAATCCCTCTCCATCAAAACCTCAACTTGATGTATCTTTCTTTTCATTCTGCATTAGCCCATGCAATAAAAGGGTTTTGTTAATAGCTATAAGATCCAAAAACATCAGGTTGACTTGTTACAGTGTCTACAGAAAAGTTTGCTTTTCCTCTCTGACATCAAAACCAATAGGCACCAGATTTTTCTGAGTAAGCCTGACATTCCAGCTCTGGCATCTAAAGCAAACTTTTCAATAAAAAATACACTAATTGAGGATATCTGCAGGAAAAAAATATTTGAGTGACAGGAAGTGACTGCTGAAAACATACCAGTTGCTCTCTTATCTATATACAAACACTTCAGAAACTAGAGAAAAAGCTATACCATCTAATTTGGGTATTAATTTCCTGATTTCTTCTGAAAACTATCTCCTTGTAGAAAACATAAAGTAACAAGTAGCATGTTATTCTTCTACTAGCTCTATGGCAGCCAGCAGATAGTCCTGGACTTGGGCTGAAGAAAGCACACACTGGCACCACCTGCTACTCACCCACTAAACAATGGGTGCATTTTGTATTTCTCAGTGGCCTTGTTCTCAGATCCAACAAATACATCTCAGAAACATTACATTTATAACAAAATTCTTTTAAATTCATAATCAAAGCTTAATAAGAACTTTCAGAGTAAACATTTTTATTACCTGAAAGATTCTGTAGCCAACACAAACTTTCACTAACTGAAATAGGAATATGCAGCTGTAACACTTTCAGAGGAACATACATTGTCATGAGCCCCTAGAGGCATGAATCATTGCTCTTTGCTTTGCTTTTCACCCTAACTTGGAGAAAATAATTTTCTTGTAGCAGATCTGTTTTTACCTGAAGGTAGAAGAAAATGTAACTATGGGCAAAGGAATTGGGCAAATATTCAGCCTCCCCCTTCAGGGCAGTGAAGCCACTAATCAGTGCTGTTACAGCAGTGGTTCAGGTCTCCATCCTCAGCCAACGGAACAGCACCGCTGTGCTCAGGCTTGGAACCAATGGCATCCAGCAATGGTCAGTATGTGAGACTGTTCCTCCTGTGTTAAGTGAATGAAACTGGAAAAGGCATTCAAATTAATTTTATGAGATATCTTAATCAGACTCTGCTTATTAATAAAAAAAAAAAGGAGGTTTCACTGATGGAAGGAAAAACTCTGACATTTCCAGCTCCAGTAAGAAGCAAGCAGACATCATCAGAAAATTAAGACTTACCCCAAGACAGCATTAGATTATGTAGTAATTTTCATGCTCACAAATCAAACTTAATTTGCAAACGGAAGAACAAATTAAAAAACAACTATAAACCCAGGAATCTTGGTGACCTGACAATATGATAATGATGACCCTAAACTGCTGAAAGAGTCGGAAAGCAAAACACCACATTTGAGAAAGCTCAAGGTTTTTAATAGGGATAGCATTTCAGAAATGGGTTTTGACCATTTTATAGAAAAATAAAAGAAAACTCAAACATATCCTATTAACATATTAAGCCAAGCAATTACTTTAACACCAGCAAATCTGCCCCAGCAACTCTGACACAAAATTGTCTGCTGTAAAAATCTTGTGTGAACTAGATGCAGTTATCTTACGTGAAAAGGCATATAACTTGTAAAAGCAGGAGTCTCAGAAGAACTCAGCTACATCATGCCCACTGTAATAGGGTGGTAGGAAATATTTACCATAATCAAGTTTGATAAAACCATTGCCACTTCTGACAAGTGTTTCAAACACATTACTACAAACTCTTCAATTAAATGTATAGCAAAAATTCAACCACCTCTCATACTACCAAGTACTTTTTTGTGACAGAAAAGAACTATGGGCATTTTACATTGTCATTATTTCAGGTTTGCCTTCTAAAATTCACACTTTTTAATACCTGAGGTATTCTGTGTGAGAATGCTGAAACATTCACATATGTGAGGAAAGACTAAGACTTGGACAGTTGTGACTTTTCCGTGTAGCATTTGTCTTCTGATGTGTCACTTCTGAAAGTGACAGATGTTTAATTCACCCAGAATGATATGTTGTAGATATATACATTGTCCTTATGTAAAGATTAGTAGTTTGGAGATTTTAAGACCTTTCAGAATAGTCAAAACCAGACCCTCATGGACTACTTTGGAAAAAAATTTTGGACTGAATTATTATTGAGTCCATAAAAAAAGTTAATAGAAAAACAACAGATGAAAATATTTGTTTAAAAGTTTGATCAAAAAAGCATATTAAATATTATATAGACATACGTATAAATTGACAAAGCTTTGTGAAATTAAATTCTAAAAGGTTATTTGAACACTAACAGGAAAACAAGCAAATTTTTTATTAGCCATAGACAAGTTACCTAGAGACATCTTTTTATTACATAAGGAATCTTCCTTACAGCAGTTAGGCTGTACATAAGACATACTGCTAATAAAAATAATTACGAAAATTTATTAGAGGAATGTAAATATTAAATTTAGGATAATCCTTTTGCTTCCGGAAAATAAAAATAACCCAAAAAAGGCTCAAAAAAAAGAACTCTGTGGCTACATTCTGAATGACATTTAAAGCTGCTTATTATTTTAAAAACCCCTCCCATTCCTCAAAAAATTTAATTACTTTCTTGATAGGGCCCTCTTTCCTTATTCATTTATCTTGCTCTTATTTTGAAGAATCAGAAGCCACAAAATAGCTCTAGTTTCTTTCTCTGGGAATAAATATCTTTGTAGCTGCAGTCTTCACAGGAAAAAAACAACCAACTCTGAGGTAACTTCTCCTCTCAAATTTCTGTTTGTCCTTTCAAACTTAAGGAACCAGTTCCAAATATTCTTAATTATATTGATTTAACCAACTACTACCCTTTCACATTTTATCTTCAGCTGTGCCCCTTTGCTCTAAATTTTTGATGCCTAGCTAATCTAAAATCCAGATATTTTTAAGACATTCTGTCCCCCTCATTTTTTAACAGCTTCATTTCTTTCTCTGTTCTTTTTTTTTTTTTTCAGTGACCCGCAGCAGAGCCTTCTCATTTCTCCCCACACTCTGCAAGAGTCTCATGACCACGGTACTTGATGTCTTATAACTGCATAATCCTACCCACAAACTCAAACAAAATACATTCATATAACATCTCTCAGCTCCTATCTCTCCAATCTACCTCTATATTCTAGTTCTGTTCTACTGTGTCCAAATGAAAATCTCATTAGCCTCTTCCTCTGGCCTTTTCTGATGGATGAGTTCTACCCATCTCAGATATATTATGATTCAACCAAAGGTCTTCATTCCACATCCTCTCTTTTCCCTGCCTCCTCTCTGCTTTTTTTATTCTCTTTCATGACTGCAGCTTATAGCGATAACCACCTGCAGCGCAGCCTTCTATATTTGACTTAGATCGCTATATTGACTATACCCTTTGCTAAGTCCTTCACCTTGTTGGTCCACAGATGCCTTTTGCATAGCATCTCTAAAATACAGCTCTTTATACAGAGGGGGAAAAAAGCAAGTGGCTCATCCTGATTTCTGCATGGCAGTATTCCTTGTTTCCGCCTAGATAACTGCTGTTTTGCAGTGCTTAAATCCATTCCAAACGTGGCAACCACCAAGCAAAAGGTTTATCAGCTCTGATAAGCACACTGCAGTGAGTGCCCCATTAGCAGTGGCTGTTACAATACAAGTCCTCTGGATCACCTCATGGAAGCATCACACTGTTGCACAACTTCAAAGTGTTCCCTTCCCTCACGTTCTGAGCCTCAGTAAAATTGTGTAAAGCCCCAAGGAAGCTCATCTGTCACCACATTTATACAAGCTATGTATTTGCACAGTTTATTGTGTAAACATAAGCTTTCTTCATTTCCACGGCCACCTTGTCCTATTTCATTCTCAACCTCAATGTTAAGATACCAATTTGTACTTCTCCACCCAGGCTGGAAGCCTCCAAAGCCCTTTTAAACAAGGGACACAATTCCACAAGCTGGCAGACCTAAAGCATTACTCTTCCTGGAACAGTCCCTTAAAATTCTGAAACTAAAACCCACTACCTGACACTACCTTACAGCCTTCTATTTCTCCAATTCTAGTGTTTTGTTTTTCTTTTCTTGCAGGACATAGACCTTTTTACCACTGTGTTTATAGATCAGGTAGTAGAGAACAGCCTCATCATGTATGCAGTGAATAAATGGAAAACACTAATGTAAATTAATTATAAAACTTACTGTGACTATTACTTTTTAAAAACTCAATAAAAGATACAGGTATCCTAGGAAACACCTACAGTATAACTTCTATTTTACAACCAAATTTTTAGAAATAAAAACTTTATCAAAATATTAGCTATATCTGTACCAGAAAGAGCTGGAGTGGGCAGGAAGGGGTATGGGCAAAGTTGTTTGTTTTTTTTTTAAATCAACATTATCCTGTAGTAAAATGATTCCTAAGCATCCTCATTTAAAGCCCTATTTAGCTGACAATGTACTTAACAGCTAATATTTTTGCCAATATGAGAACTTTCTAGTCCAAGGTAAAAAAAAAAGTCTTCATGGTGCATTTTATACTCTGGTCTCTTGATTAGACATTCATCGTCCATAAACAAGTAGTTTATCAATGAGATCAGCTATATGAACTCAAAATTAATGAGCCCCTGAGAAATATCCTTCACCAAAAAATAGTAATTAAAGAGTTAATTAATATGCTTATATTTGGCTCAAACAATGGAGACACGTACATGAACACAAATGTCTGTTAAGGTGTCATTCTGCAATCCTATGGATAAAAACATTGTGCATTTTTGGTAACCTTCCTGCTTCATAAAATATTGCTCATTAAGATACAAGCCTATATCTACTATCAGTGACAACTGCTGTAACTGAAAAGAAATAAAAACAATGCAGAAGCTTAAAACAGTAAAGGACAAAGTGTTTCCTAAGCCCTTGTCAAAGTACTCCTTCAAAATATATCAAGCCACACTTTTCAGTAGGCAATGCTACTCTTTTACATGTCTCACTATATATAGAGATATAAAAACATGTCTATCTTTAGCCAAACAACTTTTCAAGTCAGAGTCATTTAAAGCAGCAAACATGCAAAAACCTTGCAGCATGCTTACCCCTTGCAACTTGTCCTAACTCTGCAGCCCAGCGCTTTCTATACCAAATAGGACATGGCTCTGCTTTCAGAAGGTACCCTTACTGACTCTTTTCACTTTTCCCCAGATTTGCTGCTAGAATTTATAACTAGCACTTCAAGCCTTTTCTCCCTCTCGTCCGCACTGGTTTAACTTCTTTATGATGGCAGATAATTGTTTTGGCCTTAGGCAAGGAATGTGCTCTCTGCTTAGGAAGATGGCTGCACAGCATCTTTATAAAGGAGCCAAATGAGGAAAAATGAGATAGTTGCAGAACATTACATTTCTTTATCTTATCAATTATTGAAGAAAGACTTCTGTATTTAATATGGTAGGACTACTAATTGGAGGTCAAAATATAACACTAGGCTCTTGGCATTAATGGTGGTAAGTCATGATGAACAAAGATTCCAAATAAACATTATTTAATGAAGACAGTAGCAAGACTATGATTGAATACTTCAACTACACAATGCAACCATTGTTATTAAAAGAATAAAAGAAAATGTATCACAATCACAGAATGACTAGGTTGGAAAAGACCTTTAAGATCGAGTCCAACTGTACCTGTCCTATGCTAAACAGTATCTTTAAGTACCTCATCTACACATTTTTTAAACACATCCAGGGAAGGTGACTCAGCCACCTCCCTGTCAGGGCCTGGAACAGGCTGCCCAACTCTTTCAGTGAAGAATTTTTTTCCTAACATCTAATCTGAACCTGCCCTGGCACAGCTTTGTGCCATTTCCCCTTGTCCTATCACCTGTCACTTAGCTGAAGAGACTATCTCCCACCTCTCTACAACCTCCTTTCAGGTAATTGATAAGGTCTCCCCTCAGCCTCTACTTCTCCAGACTAAACAACCACAGCTCCCTCAGCCTCTCCTCATAAGATTTGCCCTCCAGCCCTTTCATCAGCCAGGCTGCCCTTCTCTGAACATGCTTGAGGACCTCAATGTCTTTTTTGTGGTGAGGGGCCCAGAGATGGACACAGCACTCGAGCTGCAGCCTCACCAATGCCGAGTACAGGGGCACAATCATTCCACTTCTTACTGAATCGGAAATACATCTTATTTTATCTGTAATGAGTATAATCAAAGATGTTACAGCAAGATTGAAGTTTATAACACACATAATGTGCATCTATACTTAAATGGTGTTATTCATTAACAGGACAAGAATCAAATTGATTCTCAAAGTTCTGTCTGTGAAATAGCAGGCTCACAAGATTTTTCAACTGAGGCAAAGACTGATCTGATAATTTCTCACTTGCATGTAACCAAGAGAACAGAAGCAGCAGATGCTTAAAGCCTTCTTTCACGAATAAAACTAATGGTGGAGTTTTGGAATGTTGAGTAGTAGAGATGGGGCTCTCTTTACTTGGTCCCAGAACTGTATATTTCTTTACTTTGCTTCCTGTTTTTCTTTCTAGTATGATAACATCAGCTATCAGACAAGCTGGAACTTTTTTCCTGAGTTGAACCCAGAATGAGGAAGAGAAAATGCTGATCACAAAGCTAACAAAGCAGACAAATTCCCTAAAAGACTTGGAGCAGTAGGAATGAAACAGTGGCCAAAGATACTCCTTTTCCTCTCCTTAAGCAGTTCTATCATTGCAGCTATAATTCTTTTTCCTATTTCCCATAAAAGTCTGCACCTCCCATGGACAGCAAATATCATTAAAGGAATTCTAGGGGGAAATCTCTTCACTGACACTCATATTTTCATTCTGCAGTGGGAGACCCAAAACCTAAACACTTTACAATGGCATGTTAGAACACAAAGCCTGTAAGTTTCCCGTATTTTGATTATTTTGCCTCCCTGCTCCATTCACTCAATACTTAAAACCCTGAATTTACAAAGAAAAAAAAAAAAAAAAAATCAGCTCGAATTCACTCATCACGTCACTAGCATAGATTTTCAAATTTATTTTTCAGTTTGTTAAAAAGTACTTATAATTAATGATGCTGATGAACATTTCATTAAATTGTGGTATTGTCAAATGTTTTAAATAGATGAGGCTATTCTTGTATCTCTCTTTAAAGTGTTCAACATTCTTCCCTTTTTTGCTGGTATGTTATCTACGTTTTTAAAGCAGCAGTTTTTAAATCTAAAAGATGGAGGCTTGATTTTACAGAGAACAGAATCCAAATTGGTTGCAGTTAACGCTTCTTCCAACATCCTTTTCTGAACCTTTTCCCATAGAGGCAAACTCAGAAACACCACGCTGGCAGCAGCTGAGAAAGAACACACGATCTATCCTTTGGAGATTTATGCTGGCAGCTGACTGCTTGATCTATTTCCCACTTGTGTTAAAGCACAACATGGCAGCAATGAAACCAAAAAATCCAAACTGTGGCTTTTCTGGCATCTCACACTTTATATTCAGTTTGGAAATTAGGCTTTTTTCCAAGGAAACTTGATTAACAAGTTTCAGACTGATACTTAAACAAGTACCTCTGGTTTACCTCTTGAGAAAGAGCCAAAGGCACACAGAATTCACACAGTTCAAGATTCAGATATCTTCTCAATCACATACACCAGAACTATAATATGTGTAGAGTATTTTAATTAAGAAGCATTTACACAGTTTTCATTAATTCCTGAATGACTACATGGTAATTCTAGTATTTAATAAAGGTATGCAGTGAAATCCAAGTGGCTGACATATAAACCTCCAGAGGCAGAACTAACTTGAGGCTGGCAAGCATCCTCTCTTCTGCTTTGGTTGAATAACCTTTTACTTGACCTACAACTATGAGTATCACTAAAGAATATCAATGAGAAGCGCAAGCAGCCAACTCCACTACGCAGGCTTCCTGGACAGGGTTTGGTATAAGAGGCAATGTTAAAAGCAAAATTTAGACTTTGTTTTCCGGATATCTGCAATTTGTTCTCCCAAAAAATTGACAGATTTATCCCCTTCCGCCTTATATGCTCCTCCCCCTCCAGGCCCTCTCTTTATAAGTCAGGGTCTTTTGAAACTACTGCACAAAGAAACAAAATATTGACATGGCTGCCTGATTGCTGTGGAATTACTCCACAGAGGAGAATTCTGAATTAACATGCAACATCATTTTAGCATTAACATTTTGTGGTTCAGTCACTAGACCTTGCAGTTTATTGCATCTGTGAACTGCATTTGCTTCTGCCAGAAAATAACCTTCTATTTAAGGCACTTGAGGTTGGGAAAAAAATTATCCTCAAACAGATTTCATTAATTCAGGCAAGAGAAAGTTAATATCCCATGACACCACTGATTTGTTTGTAGGGGTGTTAAATGCATCATTTCCCTAATAAACTAAACCACTAGAGGAATGTGTAGAAGTTGGTGTTCCTTCCCTCAACTCATAAAAAAGCAGCAGTGTCTGCCAGGTGAACTCTGAGGAAAAAGTATTGAATGGATCACGCACTGATAAACATTTGTAAGATAGGTAAATGGATTTATACACTTAAGAACAGAAAGAAAATACTCTGTTTGAACTCTTTGAATGGCCTCTTTTCCAGGACTCAGAAGCATCCCAAATAGATACTCACTAATTTGCTATTACATAATATTGCTTTTGTTGTGCCCTCAAAAGAAGAAATCCAATTTTACCAGTGTCACCTGTACTACAGTTTGAGCATCCAGACGTAGAAATCCAAGTCTTTGCATACCATGTTTATGGGTATCATTTTAGAAATAGTGGTCTTCAGTTTGTAGATCTTTATGAAATTCCAACTTACCATATAATCAATACTAAAAAGAAAACAAAACCAGCTTTCTCTATAGCACAGATATGCGACACCATTAATTCAGCTATTAAAAAGATAGTCTTTTAGAATGGATATAACTGATACATCTGCAGAAAAAAATACACATTTATTTGTGTAAATGTCATGAGGCACATGCACTCTCACCTTCACATATCCCACAATAAACCAGATTTGGGTCTTATTCCACAAAGCCTTAATTTAGGAAATGTATCCCATCCTACAAGCCACAGACAACCTCCTTCTGAACTATCTCTGCTGTCTAAAGAGGCGTTTGAAAGCCTGCAAAGTTTTCCAAGGTACCCAAACTAAATTAAATTTTGTGGGACCTGCCTCTGTAAGCCTTCTGGTATGGAAGGCCAAACATGTTTGTTGGAAAGAAAGAAACAAACAAAACCAGCCAGAAGACTATATATTTTCTGCATTGCTTTCCAAAAATCACTGACCTCAGTCCTCCTTATTTAAACAGAAACATCTCATGATGGGAAGATCATATATTTATTCAGCTTTCTGACAGACTAAGACAGAACCTAAGTATTTTTGACGCGTCAAGATATATTTGAAACATATCATTAAGACAATTGCTTAATAGATCACCATGCATTTTAACATTGTCACTCAAAAATCTCTGCATACATTAGCAGGGGAATTTTCAAGCTTTCTGTTTTCATCTGTCTTTTCTAGGGAAATATGGATGTAAAAACAATATTCTTTTCTTCTCTACTTAGTAAAAAACAAAAAAAACCCAAAAAACAAAACAAACAAGACCCCTAGATTTTACTGAACAACAGCTGAAATACAAATCTAGTTGCCTAGCCAACTGTCAAACATTTTAAACAAGTATGTTTCATTGAATGCCTATGAAGACCAAATTCTTGTGCCCTTATGTATTCTTATATCACCACTTGAAAGCCTACAGGATTAGTCTCAAAGAAACTGTAGCCATAATTTGAACCAAAGAATTTTGTATTATATAAGATTGGACTTCAAAATTATTAGGTTTCAGAGACTGAAATGAGCATGTGACTTCAAAGTAAAGGAACTTTTATCCATAACATTATAAAGTTCCACATGACCAAACTCCTAGACCAATGTGCATGATATCAAATTGTTAGGGAGACAGACTGGAAGTGCTTACAAGTGCAACAACAGAAAGCCAGAGGCATAAGACTAAAAAAAAAAGAAACATTCCAGTGTAGCTGGTAAATCACAGATGCTTCTTCACATCAGATGTCTGCATTACTTGTGGAACAGTTATGGTCAGCAACTGATGGAAGCAATATTTCAATATTTCCAACAACAACACCAGACCTATCAGCACCATCACGAAAAACTGTGAAGCAAGGGAGGCTTTTCTCAATTACATCAAAGTGTTCTTCACTGAGCCAGTCTTGTCCCAGTGCTGAGACTTCCACAGCCAGTGTTGATACCATGTCCAGACACACAGGAATTCTGTGTGACATGCTTCACCATGCATAGGTATTTTAACTCTGTATCATTTTGTTCAAGTTTCAGAAGATCTTTGCAGCATACCTGTATTTCAGCCAAAATGCATAAAGTATTGTGCAGCTAGTGCCACTGTTGGGTTAGTTTGGTCAGTGAAGCGCCAGCAACCTGGCTGTTCCATGAATTCCTTTTGGCCATTTAAAGCAATTCCATTAGCATGCCCAAGTCAGCCACTTTCTGCAAAGGCTCTCAAGCTTGCAGCAAACCTGTATGACCATTCAGTTGTGTACAAGGTTCATAAAATAGTTATAATCCATGACAAACACAGCTGTGTTAGGATCTTAAACTGTAGAGTGATGTGGCAGGAGTTACTTCACTTGGTTCCAGTTCACACCACTTGTAAGAACTCAAGACTATCAGCACAAAGCCACCTCACATCCCGTATGATGACAAGGATCACAATATCCAGTCTCTTGTGGAGAAAAAACAAAACAAAACAAAAACTCAAAAAACAAACAAAAAAATAACAGGACAACATTTCAAAGCAGTAGCCTGATAGCTCATTTACTTGGCCTGTGGTACAGTCAGTACAACCACATCTGCAACAGTACTTCCTAACGATCCTCTCTGATTAAGATGTGAATGTTAAGGTCAGCTATGGAGGGGTAAGCATCATTGTACAGGGTGGAGGTAGAGCACATGAAAGGAGCAGAATATGTAGGGAAGCTAAATCCTGGTTTGGGAGCTGTAAGGTATAGCAGCGCGTGTGTAATTGAGGGTATGGAGTTGCTGTTTCAGTCCTCAAGGTTGGCAGACAGTGGATTTTTGCCAAAAATATACAAATGTCATCACATTCAAGAGAAACAGATTTTTTTCTGGTCATCCTACAAGGAACTTTACCAAATGATTTTGGTATCTCATGATTTCAGGAATTCAACAGATTCTCGTATCCACAAGTTGAAGACACATTTGTTTTTAAAATGCATATTTATACATAATTTATTAAAGTTAGCTCTGATCTTGCATTTAATCTTACCTTAGCTGTTTTTATCTTCCTTTCACCTTGATGACAAATCAAAAGACTAAATTTATCAACAGCACTGGCAACCAATACGTATTTGGAAAGGGATGAATTATTTTGACTGAGTCATAACAGTCACCCATGAACCGTGTTTGACTGAATTGCATGATCCCCAGGGCAGCAATCCAACTTTAAATATTGCTGTGTTACGAAAGCCATAAATATTATTCTGACAGTGTCAGGTTTACAATTCAGTATTGCTATAATTTCAGTCCTAATCCATGAACAGTTTAAAGGATTTGTAGTCTCTTAATATTTCATCTGCTATAATTACAGCTGTTTTCATCTGTTATGTCTATTTCTGCAATACAGTAGGGTTCTTGTTCTCCAGGGGAAAAAAAAAACAAACCAAAAAACCCACATGCCTAATGTATTTTAAAGTTCAAGCCAAATCTGATAAGAAAATGAAGTAAATATTAATTACAAGAGTCAGCTGCTAGAACAGAAGAGGACAATCAAAACTTTGAAAAAACCAGTTCAACTTCATGATTACGTCAATAACCACTATTTATCTGACAGACTACTACACCGCTACAACCTGCAAAATGTGTAAAAATAATGGTAATTAAACAGGAAGAAACACGTCAGACCAGCAAGCCTAATTGAAAGTGAGGAGATGGAAAAATCTAATTAGCTTTGCAAACTAGTTTTGCCTTTGTCAATTACCTTAATTGTACTAGTGGAGTACAGGTTATGATCTTCACTAAAATTTGAAACGCAAGTACATGTCTGAAGTCACTGAAAGAAAAACAACTTCTGAATGCTTCTTAATTACAGCAACACATAGCATGAAGCAGCATCACATCTGTTGAGACATGGTGTTTCTAAGGGTGAAACATTTTAAACTTTACTTAGCTTCTCAACTGTTGTAAACACTGGAAAATTGGGATGTCATTAATAATTAGCATTAGTATATGCAATACTTTTAAACACGAGCTTGGTATTCCCCGAATCTTGAGTTGTTCACTTAAGAGTAATCACAAAAAAATTAGGGAAAGCAGAAGCTGCATGTGCAAGAAAAGCATAATTCACTGCTTCCCATCAACAGTCAGGTATCCAGATATCTTCCAGACAAGCAGGGCATAGGCGCACATAAGGGCTGCACAGGAAAACTAACACCATAATCCCAAATGCCCCTTCTCCTTCCTCCTCTCCCAGAGCTTTCATGGCTAAGCACAATACCATACGGTATGGAGTACGCCCTTGGTCAGTTGGGGTCAGCTGTCCCAGCTGTACCTCCTCCCAAACCCTTGCCCACCCTCAGCAAAGTAGAAGAGAGAAGGCCCCAAGGCTCCACAAGCACTGTACTACCAACACTGGTTTGGCTGCAAATGCACAGCACAGAGCCATACTGGCTGCTATGAGCACGATTAACTCTTCCCCAGCCAGACCCAATACAAATTTAACAAAAGATTTGGTCATGACTCTCAACAGTGAAACCTATATATATAAAAGAGTAACCCCAAAAGTCATCTCTAAAGACTTCAACTTTCCGTGATACAACCAGCCCAAACGATCCAAGATACTTGTGAGACAAAATTATTCCTTAAATATCTAAAAGGTATTAAGAGATATACCACAACCTGGAAACCATCTGCCAGCAAAAACTTTGAGATGCATTCCAAAGGTTTTCTGACAATCTTTCTTTTCCTCTAAACAACAGAAAACATTTTTATAAAATAATTCTATTAACAAGATGGAGTGCAATTCAAAATAAAAACTCTAAACAGTTGGAAATAAGCAAATAAAGATATAAAAATCATAACCAAACCCTCACTCTAATTACAAAAAATAAGGATTAAGAAATTTCAGCTATTTCTCTTCCTTACTATCAAAAGAATACTTTTTTTGACAAATGCATATTTTCATCAAATTTTGTCTACCTTACTGCAATGCTTCCATTCTAAAACCCAACACCACATGCCTTAAGTGAAAACTCAGTTCTCTAATATCAGCCTTGACACCAACACCGTTACAATAGATCTATTGCCTCTAATCCCATACACAGAGCTATCAACCATCATCTTTTCTCGCCAAGGATTCCTGCTATTGCTGTTGCTCTTGAGATGAACCTCCTTCAAAAGCAAACTTTAGTTGAAGGTAAACAGAACTGCTTTCAAATAAATCGTGCTTAATTGTGTGGCATGGCTGCACTAGGAGACATCCTGTGGTGACATGACAGTTCCTACAAACTGATGGTGGGACCAGTCTTCGGTCCTGTGAGAGAAGGGCTTCCTAATCAGCAGATACAGGAAAAGGAGAGAGGTATGCCTAACAGCAGATTGAACCTGCAGGAGGAAAGGAATTGAGGAAGATAAGCATGGTACAGCTTGAGAGCTCAAGAAAAAGTAAATAAAGCTTTTGATAAAAAGACATACAATAGTTCATTTATTAGTCTATACAAGTTTGAAAGCCCAAGAGTAATTTTTAAGGCTACTGATGTCCCCTAGAGAAAGGAAAATTTTATAGATTAAATACTTTATCCGAAAGAGAAATAGATCAGCTGCTATACCACAACCTTGCAGCCTGAGGCAGAAATACTCAATATATTAAATTGCTATATAAAACACCCATGTCTGAGAATAAAGTGCCCAAAAAAACTAAAGGAAAAAAAATCCATTGAAAAGAGCTCTTTTTTTTTTCCTTAAGTTTGCTGGAACATACTCTGAAATGTAGGCTATGTGAGGGATCCATTTGGCTTTCAGATATACAGACAAAATGATGATTCACTTTAATTAGCAATTCATACTTAGCATATATGAGCAGGACTGGACTCCCTAAATATCAGCGTTTCTTCAATACTTTATAGTATGATATCTACTAGGCTTATCTTTCTAGTCTTCTGTTTAATTAAACTGTACTTTTTATTTTCTAAGAGACTGGCACAGCAGTTCTAAAAAAATTAAACATCTCACACACTGTTCTGAATTTGTTTCCAACCTCTTGCTTTTCTAATAAAGCTACCTTCAAAAAGTGCGGCTTTCAAGGTACTTCAACGGGATTACAGCTGGCCTGCTAATTCTGCCATTAAATTAATTCAGAGAAGCTCTCCACTGCAGTTACTTCTGTAACAAATAAGACTCAAGTATAAAAGATGCATTAAAACGTGCCTTGGTCACAATGTAAATGCAGAGAGCATTACAGCCATCTAATCCCAAGAAGACAGACAAGGAAGACTGTATCAAATTGCGTACTGGAATAACATATATTTCATTTTTGGCTCCACACAGATAAAAATCAGCTTTTATTTGAGTTACGTATCTAGAGGGGCATCTATTAGAGAATTTTAGACTCCAACTGTAGTTATTTTTTCTGTAGGAACTCAAAGTTTAATAAAATGAGCAAACAAAGTAAATGATACCTGTTCCACTGAAAGGAAAAAAACAGTAGTGCGGAAATTAAGCAAAGGCAAATGTCCCGCAGGCAGTATGTAGCAGAGGTGAAAACTACTCCAGTGCCATGAAGATCTCCCCTTCCAACCTTGCCTGTACCATTACAACACACGCATCAATCAGGTAAGTTGCTGTATTGCAGAACCACATACGTAACCTTCACATTTTAATAATTCTCTAACACCAGTAAAGCACTTCATGAAGGAAGAAGAGTACCGGTAATGAAACATCAGGCTGTTTGGGTCATGCGTATCCCAAACAAGTCTCTCAACAGCTACTCACAACATTTGCTTCAAAGACAAAAAGGAATGAAGTCTTCGCTCATTCAGCATTGCTTTCAATGAAGTAAAGGTGATAAGATATTGAAGCTAAGTGCTGTAAGAAATTATTCTCTTCCCTTGCTCCCCTAATACAGAACAGTAGGCTATATGTAGAGAAGAGACATTTCCCCTCCCCCATCATTTAAACTGCATAAACTGTAATTTTAGTAAATCAAGCAAAGAGCTAATCAAGTTTTGATTTGCTAATTACTTCTCAATTTGATTAGAGCTTGCAGCTAATCATCTCTGGAAATGTAAAGTCAATCTTTCACTCACATTTGAAAATCAGGACTTTAGAGTAAAGAAAGTGGGATACTGTGGATTACGTTTTTTTTTTCTCATATATTTCAGGAATTTTAAAAATAATCCTAATTTTTATCATTGTGGCAGTACTTGGAATAAGAACTCTGTAGAATTCTACATGGACCTGAGCGTGAGTCATAGATAGAAGCTGTAGTTTTACTAACATTAAAGCTCAAGGGTTATGTATGCTACAACAAACAAATACAATGCAATTTCAAAGTATAGTTCACATAGGAAATAAAAGTAGCTGAAAAGGAGGAACAGGCCAATGTCAACAACCAACGTTTTAGAATAAACTTGTAGAAGTATAGTATACCACATACACAAAAAATAATAATTTGCATTATCTAAAATAAAAGATTTCAGCAGAAATCAAGAATGTAGACTATGTGATTTCATTGTGTTCTGAAGCAACAGTGAAATGGGAAAGACAATGGAGTTCTGCTCTATTTTGTTTCTGTGAGGAGTTCTTAGCACAGAGTATCTACCTATATGTTACCTCATCTGAGTTGAGGACAAACAGCCTTCTAAAACCACTATTCTCTGCTGTTCTTCACCGTTTGGCCAGCTGGAGTGCCTTCCTGCCTTACTTGTGCTAATAGATAACATTGTTACAGGTATCACAGCAGCAAGTCCTGACCAAAGTAAAGCCTGGGTATATTTTGGTAGACAAAACTCATATCAGGCATCCTCCTTCATACTCTCCTATCTTTTTCCTACAAAAGAAAATAGGGCAAAATTAGGATTGAATGATCTGGCTTCTTGACAATCCTTCACACTCCATTGTGCAGCACCAGTATCATTAAGCACAGAGTCCTCTCCTTCATCTAACCAAGCCTACCTAGGCTGGGTCATTGCTGCTTCTCTGTCTTCCCAAACATGAAAGGCAAGAAAGGAAATCACTGATGGTCAAGTATGAGGTTTCCTCCAGTGAGGAAGCCTGACATCTCCCCTGTACAGGTAGTGTCCAGCCAGTGTTCTCCTGAGTGCCATACACTCCAGTGTCACATGTCCTCAGCACTGTCCAAGCCTCACATCTTCCTTATCACAAGCTCTTACCAATAATATAGTCCTTACTTCCTTCCTCACATTTCTTTAGCCTTACATTCAGCTGAGTAGTGTAGCCACCAGACAGACGTTATTTAAACCATCCACTGCCCTCAAGGATTTTCACTCCAGATCCCCATTTTCCGTGGATGCACAGCATATCCAGTTCCTTGTGTTACCCAGATTCCCTTCAATTCCAGGATTACCCCGACACCTAGGGGGAGCAGGAGCAGGAACAGCAGCAGCAGAGAGGAATAAACAGCAGGCAGCAGCTCTGAGGATTGCTTCAGAATATTTTGGAGGCATTTTAGAGAAAACACATTCAGAGCCTGTCAAATTTTAGAGTTTTTTTCCTAGAAAATATTTGGCTTTTTTTTTTTTCTTTTACCATTACTTCTCATTAAAAATAAGGTTAAATCAATGTTTACTATGATTCAACTCACTTAGAGTTTATTTATTGAATAAATTAAAATGGTGAGTCCCTACTACAGACATAAATGATTTTTGTAGATTCTTCATTAAATAAGTTATCTAGCCAACTATCTCCAGCAATCTAAACTAACTGGTATTAAAAGAGGTTGTAAAAATTATCTCTACTGTCTATAATCTGTGTCTATAATAATTACTGCTAACTCTTTTTTCCCCCAACCAAAGGCTGCCAACAATCTATTCTGCTTTCAAGTTGAACATGAACACTAGAAGAGGAAGCGTTTTAACTGAGGGGAGTGAATAATACTAAATACACTGTTTAACAGTATCACCAGTTCTTAGGTGTGACAGTTTTCAAATTTTGAATACCATCATTGTCTTAGAGTGTCTCATTACAAAAGTGACTAATTACTCATAACTGATATTAGTGTCAAAGCTTTACAAATTCATCATCAGGATGTTAATTTTAGAAAACAATTAAAATACAGATTTACAACTGTATCTTCAGCAAAAGAGTATTTATTGTATTTCAATAATAATAAATATGCAAAAAGGTAAGGAACTCTATTCTTTTTACCAATTGCTAAGAAATCATAGCAAGGACATCTCTACTTACCTATTCTTCATTTTCCCCTGGTTAAATAATTATGCATAAGCTATATCCTAAAATCGAATTTGGGGTGAGAAACTCATAAAGGTAACTCTGAAGCCTTCTAAAACATGGAAGCATAGGCTTTGTGACATTTATCATATCCCATATTAAACTACAGTGAAGCACCAGCTATCTCTCCACTGAACAGTGCAATCACCCTTCAGCCTCGAGTCAAAAGCAAGAAGTGAATTAGACTGAGAACATTTCCCCTCTGATCTAATGTTCTAGGTATTGCCCATTAAAAAATAAATCACAGAATCACAGAATCGTAGGGGTTGGAAGGGACCTCGAGAGATCATCGGGTCCAACCCTCCCAACAAAGCAGCTCCCTAGCTCATATTACACAGATAGGTGTCCAGACGAGTCTTGAATATGTCCAGAGAAGGAGACTCCACCACCTCCCTGGGCAGCCTGTCCCAGGGCTCTGTCACCCTCACTGTGAAAAAGTTCTTCCGCATATTGGTGCGGAACTTCCTGTGCTCCAGTTTACAGCCATTGCCCCTAGTCCTGTCCCCACAGACCACTGAAAAGGGACTGGCCAATTCCCCCTGCATCCCATGCCTAAGATATTTATAAATACTAATTAGGTCCCCCCTAAGTCTTCTTTTTTCCAGACTAAACAGTCCCAGCTCACTTAGCCTATCCTCATACGGAAGACACTCCAGGCCCCTAATCATCTTCGTAGTCCCTCTCTGGACTCTCTCCAGGAGGTCCCTGTCTTTTTTATACCAGGGAGCCTAGAACTGGACACAATTCTCCAGGTGGGGCCTGACCAAGGCAGAGCAGAGGGGGAGGATGCCATATTTAATTTTTACACTCTGTATCTCCAAATCGGAACAGAAATACCAGCAGCTTTCCAAAACATCCTCAAAAGCACAAGATAAAAGGACATTGGAACCAATACCATAACTCCACAGAAATCTTTCATTTTGCTGTTATCACAAGCACAGTCTAAACTTGGCCATTTGTGATTTTGGCAGTTATTTCAAAAGCTGTAAAGCACAGTTAGAAAATTACTTAGCTATTTTAATGGAAACCACATGAGAGAGCACCACTTACTTTTGCCAGCAATGCTCTTCAAAAAATGTTGTGCCTGTAAACTCATTTGTTATGATTCTATTGAAGAAACACCCTGCATTCAACCTAATTCCCAGGTCTTAACAAACTACCAATAAAAATCTGTCACTTCACATCTTAGAAGTATAATTTAAAAAAAAAATAAATTAGCATTTACTGAAATAAAACTTTAGTATGAAATAAATTATCCACAGAAATGCATACATACAAAATTTTCAAAGCCCTTGAAACATACAGTTGGGATGATATCTATTTAAATAGATATTTTTCAAACACGAAGGAAAAAGTTAACTATTATTTCTGTAGGAAATTATAACAATATCTCCCTTTTCCATCGTAAAGGAAATCAGCTCTGCAATTCAGTTTGGGTATTGAGTGACCAAGTGACCAAACACTCACCAGAAGTTTTTCAAAGTTTTTCTGGGGTGCATTAAAAGGAGTATGGCCAACAGATCAAAGGAGGTGATCTTCCCCCTCTACTCTGCCCTCGTCAGGCCCCACCTGGAGTATTGGGCTCCCTGGTATAAGAGACAGGAATCTCCTGGAAAGAGTCCAACAGAGGACTACAAAGATGATTAAAGAACTGGAGCGTCTCCCCTACGAGGAAAGACTGAATGAATTGCGGCTGTTCAGCCTTGAGAAAAGAAGACCGAGAGAGGATCTGATCAATGTTTGTAAATATCTCAAGTGTGGGACACAAGGGGAAATGGCCAGCCTCTTCTCAGTGGTCTGTGGGGACAGGACAAGGGGCAGTGGCCTCAAATTGGAGCACAGAAGTTCTGCACCAAAATGCAGAAGGACTTTTACACAGTGAGGGTGACAGAGTCCTGGCACAGGCTGCCCAGTGAGGTTGGAGTCTCCTTCTCTGGAGGTATTTAAGACCCTTCTGGATGCCTACCTGTGCAACCTGTCCTAGTGAACCTACTTTGATGGGGGGTTGGAGGCAATGATCTCTGGAGGCCCCTTCCAACCCCTACGATTCTGTGAAACACCAATGGTTCAAATCAGTCCGTCTATTTGATGTCTGCAACTTTATTCCTTGTTTACAAAAAGGATGGCATTACAAAAACAAATGCCTCACAAAGAAATAAAAAAAAAATATCTGTTGACAAACCAGAAAGACAGTAATAGATAGAGTTTGAGGTTTTTCTCATAGAAAGCAAAAATACCACAGAAGGACAGTGATCGCATTTCTTAGAGAAACTAATTTTCCTAGGAAATTCCATTTATTTCTTGAGGAAAACAGATCTCTCCCAGTCTTTGTTCAAGTCATCACTCCAATAATTACTTCTGCCAGTTCATGTAACAAATTACTGGAATGATTTATATCTGTAGTTTAATAAAAAAATCATAACTTAGATGAACTAAACAACCAGGATGTTGACAAGAACAAAGAAATTATGCTAAGGCAAGTTATGAACTTCAGATCCTTTATAATGAATCTTACATCAGATTTCATAGGAAAATTAGGATTCATGGAGCCTACTATCATTCCTTTCCTACAAAGGAAAAGTCCATGCAGTAGCAGTCAAACTGTAGTGAATAAAAGTTTAGTACTTTTAATTTTTATGCTTCTGTGGTCATAAAAATCATGGTGAAATAGCTGTTAATCTGCCTGCATATTTTTTTTATACATTTTTGATCCATTTGCTGGATGTCTATTTCTGGCTGTTCTAAGAGTCCATCTGCATCTTAAAAAAAAATAAATTCAAGTCTCTTAGCGCAACCTGTACTTTTCCCCATTACCCTCCCATTGTGCACTTACCCATCCTTTGGGGAAAAGAGACTTTTTCAAGTTTCCAAAATGAAATCCTTGCTTCCCAATGAAACTTTATCAGATCCACAGCTAGTTGACAACCAGTTTAGTGTTCACAGTCTTAACCAGAACAATGGAAGACTTCTAATTCAAGATTTATATTTGCAATATATAGCCAAAGGAAGTAGCAAAAATACAAGGCACATTTAATCTAGAATATTTCAGATTAGGTACTTGGAGGAAAAGCTATGGCAAGGTTTTACAGAAAAATTTAGGAAGACAGAGAGTTATTTTATCCAATAGCATTCAAATTTGTAACCATTAAATTATCAGATTACAGTAAGATTTTGATAATGCTAAATTAACACTCTTGCTTCTGGTAGACTGGTTGTTAGGCTTTTTCCCCCCACACGTGACAATTCCAACAAGATATCACAGGTTCACTGTAGCAGGAAATTAGGAAGAAAAGTTTAAAGACTTAACTTCAACTGATTCAGTTCTTTTCCAATAAAACTTCACCCTGTTCTTGTTTAGCTGTTCTATAGTGTGACAGAATATGATGCTGTGATACTGAAAGCGAGTTAAGGATCTCCTTACAGATCTTCACTTCCTTTGCAAATTCATTTTTCACCCTATTTGTTAACATAGTCATCCAATTCTTAGTAGCTGTATAAATTGCTTGCTCACTTTCACGTTCATCATTCAAGTACGTAGCAAGATGTCTCATGTCAAAACAATTTGATCGTATAATTAATTCCTGATCAAAAATATGACTGCAAAACACCGCAAATATTTCAACTTGACAAAAATATCCTGTCTTTATTTTCCATTTAACAAACATACAAAGAGCTGTATAATCATACCATGGTAAAGTAACTGTCCTAATTAACATGTGACAAGATATTCAGACTTGAAGCCTGATGTAATTATTCCTCTGTAAACAAAATATGTAAACAGTAATTGAGACATACATCAAGAGAATGAAAAGGCTTCCTTATTCTGTAGGTAGTGACAATGAACTAGAAGTTACCATAATTTCTGCTTCATTGACTCATATCTACAAGAATGTAAAAGTTTTAAGAGAAGATAGATCACCCAAGCTCTGTACACTGATCACCTTAAATATGGACAATGGGAGAACAGTAGGAGATGTAACTACTGTGGGCCAAGAAAGTGCAGTGACAAAAGAAAGTTGTACATAGGTGCTTGTTGGAAGTAATGAATTCCCTGGAGGATAAAGTAGGCTGGTATTTTTGTGGTAATTTTTGATCCCTTTTCTTATTTCCTTTCACTGAGGAGGAGTATGCAGATTTGGAAGAATAAGTATCTTAAAGCCATATTAATGTTCATAAAGTTCTTGCAATGGATTCCATATAATATGTATACAATGCTTGCAAACCATACCATAGTAACGGGCTTACAACGCTTACAAATTATAAAGCACACTTGTTTTTTCACAGCACGTTTAGTGGCAGGAAAGAACTACTAACATAGTTTTGGAACGACTGATTACTGAATGAATTTGGAATAAGTGATAATCAAACTCTGTCTTTGACAGAGATTATTTAGCTGTATCTACTGTTGCAATTAGCAAAGTATTATTTGTTAGGTTATTCACTATAATTTGACTAAATAGTATCAAGTTCAACCCAGCACAAGGCTGAAAATTAATCTCGCTGGTTAAAAGTGATTCTTCTCCCAGCACTCAGAAGGACTAAAGTGCTCATAGATAGGACTTACTAACAGGTTATAAATAGTCAAAAAGCAAAAAAATAACTGCATGAACAAAGATACAAACTGGAATCTTGGTTTAACACTGAGCATTAGTAAAGATTTCTTTTACAATCTACAGTGGAAATACCACAGAAGTCTATACTTCCAGGAGGAACGAATTTAAGTTCCTTGATAAAATTTGCTATAAATACAACTTAATGAAATAGTGCTGTCTAAAAACCCAACATTTTTTCCCAAACTGCCATGTGCAATTAGTGATTTAAACAGTAAATAATTTCCACTGGCTAATGATGCAAACACCACTTTTAAAAACCTAACTGCAGTGACACAGATGTTCTTTCACAGACTTTCCTATACACTGATAAATCAGTTATCCTATTTTTTTTCCCCTTCTCTAAAAACAAGATACTGTCCTTAATATCTTCTCAGGTTTTGTTTGTTTGTTTGTTTTTTGGTTTGGTTGGGTTGTTTGGGTTTTTTACATTAAGAGGCAACCATCTTTTAGAGCACTCTATAGAGCACCAGGTGAGCATCCATCACTCAGACACTAACACTGACTGTCATTTCAGGAACACAACATATGATGTCATCTCAGTACAACTAGCCTTGCTTATCAGGAATGTTTTGAAGGGCAGGTCAAATGTAGTTTCTTAGTTAATATTTTTATTTTTCTTTATAACTTTATGCTTGTCTTTTTCTAGCTTGTACAAATTATGCAATCTAGAAGTACCCCAGGGGCTTGATAGGCCATTATGAACAACAATATAGCAGCCTAAAATCAAAGTTGCTTTTCTTCCAAGTGCCCCCGGAAACAGTGAATGTCTGGGCAGAACAAATTCCTCTACAACATTGTTTCTTTTAGGGCAGTAGTGTTCACACCTTTTAGATACATTAACAGAAAGAGCTGTTAGAGCTTTGAGAAGAAAAAAATTACTATTTTCAGATTATGCACATCTCCAAACAGCCAGACCATAATGATAGTGCTATGAAATGGCTACCAAAAAAAGCACCAGGAAAGCTATTAGAGCTGGATGCATGTGATTTAGTAAGAGACAAGAAGTGGGGAAAAGCTGCAAACAATGTTAAAGTTAAGTTTCTCTCCTGTGTATCTGCAAGTTTCAGATGGAGTCACATGAGCTAAAAGATTTTTTTGAAGGACAGAGAAAAAATTATTTTAAAAATGAGACAACTACGTATTGCTTAAGTTCTTAACAAGTAAAGGTTAGATAATATATAACTACGTATTTATCACTTGTTTAGCAACAAAAGCTTTACAGGGGTTAAGCTGCAAGCTTTTCTTTTTAAACCTCATTCACCATTTAGGCAGCACTTCAGCAACAGCAGTGAGTCAGTTGCTGAACCACAACGATCAAATAAAAGGGTTACTACTCTACTTCGATAAAATGTTAAAATCATGACAAATTGAAATATATTATCATAACTTGGTTTATTTGTGCTGAAAATTCATTGAGACAACTTTTTAAAGTTTAAAAATAACTATAATTTTTACTGGTTGGCTCATATAACAATAGGAGTAGTTTTTAAAGTTCCCCTTATCCAACAGTCTTAAAATGCTTTAAAAATATTGAAATGTTTGATGTATCATATTCAGAAGTAGCATCTGCTACTTCAAAAAGATGAAAAGGAAGCAATCTATAATGGAATAATAGTTGAGAAAAATAAAAGATAATTACCCTTCATGGGTGACATATTTGATTTATTCCACTGAGATTCATTTCATTTTCATTATACTGTTTAGTTCAATATTTTGAGTACCCAGTATTGGAGGGGACACCTGAGAACACCTAGTAAGAGAGTTGCCAAAGGAGTTAGAACTTTCAGTGAATTACACAAATTACTGTGTTTAAAATTATTTTCATTGGGCAAGTTACTTTGCTATCATCTGATTACTTCTGCAGTTTCTGACATCCTTTTCTTCATAACAAAGAGTGTATTACAGGCATACAATTTGAGAGGATTATTTTGGATGATTTTTTTGTTGATTATTTGAATCTTTGTTTTTGTTATAAGAGTCCAAGGTCAATATTATCAAAGCAAATATATGGAAATCAAGTTTTAAAAGGGCTAGCATCAGTTCCCTCCCCTCCATTCACAGGCAAAGAAAACAAAATATATTCAGCTTTTTTTTTTTTTCCTTCTCATGCAACAAAACTGTATTATAAATTACACATGACAGCTGAACACCCTAAAGAATCTCTCTGGCTGCATGACAGCTGAGTTACAGATTAGCCAAATATGATAGAATTAAGTGTCACTTTATATTACTTTCAATAAAACTGATGAGTAGATTAAATTAAAAAAAATGCAAAATCTCTGTGACGTTTTCATTTAAACTGACCAAAGGAAGAAACGCAATACTGAGAACGTTGGTCTACACATTTTTCAATACTGCTGCTTCTAAATATCTCAAGCTATCTAAAATGCTTCTCAAATTCTTCATGTGTTTTTGTGTCCTAGAAACGCTTACATTGGTGCTAACACAAAACATTTTAGTGGGGAAAATTATATAACAGTAACAATAAAACTACCGAGTGTGAAATACATGATTCTTATGAGAAATAAGCTACTGGGCTTCATTAACAGCTTTTTTTCATTGCAATTCCTATATTCTAAAAAGCTGTTGGGAACATAACATTAGAGGATGAGCAGCAGTTCTGCCAGAAAAGAGAATACATGTGACGGAGGTCAAAGCTGACATGCCAAACCTGGCTGGGAGCTTAGCTGCTGCCTACCACCAGTGTGCAATATAAGGCTGGTATGTTCCAGGCGTACACTAGCACATGATCATTATACTATCTGAACATTTCCTCTGCTGCAATGAGAAAGGTTGGACAATATGCTGCTTTTCAGAAGCTTAAGAGAGTACTCTATCCTCTTAAATGGAGGGAAAAGAACTCAAAGGTGAAATGCTGTTTCAAGTCTCTTGGAACTAAATCAGCAAACCCTCGATGACCTTGTCCATTGCGTCAGGGGTTGCACGCATCAATGCAACAGCTGCACATTAGCCACCACTATCATCAAAAGCATCAATGTGGTCACCTCATCCATCCATCAATAGATAAAAGCTGGTTTGGCTCCCAGGACCATTTTCATACTGAAGCAAGAGTTTGTAGATTTGGGCAGAGGTATGGAGAAATCTTAAAACACCTCTTAAATACCTTTCTAAACATGTTTATTCAAATTAGAGGTTTCAGTTGGAAATAACAGCTAAATAGACTGCATATAAATAAATGCTTTCCTAAGTTAAGAATCTGTACTTCTTAATGTGGTATCACCACTGATGCAAACAGAAAAGAAACAACAGTGACAGGCTATAGAATGTGAGTGCTAGAAAAAAACCAGTCACATGATGGGAAGATCTAACAGGGACCCAGAAGGAGTTTTAACTAGCTTTATTACTAACATATGTCTGGTAAGTTGACTAGACAGGACCTAATTTTAACTATTTAGATATACAACATCACTTGTGTTTGTAGAATCGGGTATAAGCTACGAAAAGCAGACTACTAAAGATACAAAGATCTGTTTTCAATTTTCTTCAAATAACTTCTAAATATTCTTCGTCTTTACACTGTACGCTTGCTGCCTGCCTAAGTATTCTAGTCAAAATGGATCGCTGTATTTTAAAAAAAATGGTTAAAGGACAGGTGACAACAGAAGCCCACCAGTCTCTGAGGCCTCGTCTAGTATTTGGCTTAGAAGAAATTTCTTCTGAGCATCTACCTTCCTCCTGTGACAGCCATTGCTGCAGACGAGAGCTTACAATAACTACAAAATCTTATACAGGAGGAGTTCAGGTTTTTCCCTTTCTAAATGAGAACAACATTCAATGCACAGTCATTGTATGGTCACATTAAAGTTACCATCAACATCTTTCTAGTGTGATGAGCCAGCACAGTTACTACTAGTAAAATTCTAGCCTCTGGTGAAAAAAAAAAAAGTATTAGTAGGAAATATTTTATGAAGAGGTACAAAGATAGGGAAGCATCAAGAAAATACCTCCTTTTCTACTTTCAGGACATAAATTGTGTGTGAACTTAAGCCTGCCTAACTGCAACTGTACATACGCTTATTTACTACTTAGAATCTGAAAGTATAAATAGGGAGCAGCTCATTTTAATTAAAAAGACCTCTAAATACAAGGTATACACTGACCATAAATCCAGTTACTCTGACAAGCTTTAGTAATTCAAAATAGGACCTAACAGAAGCGTGATGCTTGCAGTTTAACCATTCAATCCAAAACACACATCTGAACCAACTGTACGCAATGTATACACATGCATAAGGAACAAGCTTATAGTAAGAAAGAAGATATGTTCAAGGAAGAACCTGGAACCAGGAATTTTACTATAACTAATTTTAGACAAAATTTTTACCTGTGTATGGAGAACAAACATGCACATCTTTTATCCCCCCTGCTCCCCCCAGCCAAAAGTATATTCATACATACTACTTCATGGACAGAAGACACAAGAACCTGGGGGAGATTACATACTGCCGTGTTTTGGATGAAACTGTTCTTTTGACTGCAACACATATTAAAAGAAAAAAAGAAAAAAAAAAGAAGAGTGGGGATTTTTTTCTGATAAAGTATTATTAGAATAACTAAATATTCATTTTACAGGGAGTGGAAAAGGCTCCTTCAAAAAGAAAAAGTTTCCTATAAAGACTAATATGTGTATATATAGAAAGTTAGATGGCCCAAAATGCATCAAATGTCATATATTAAAAACATAGCCTGGAAGGCATAGGCTCGAGGCATAGCTAACCTGTGCTGTAGAGTGCTGCAAAATATGTGGGTTTGGAGGCAAATTATTTGACTTCCTTAAATGTGGCCATCATTTGTAGTGCAAAATATTGAGATATTTTTGCAGAAATTATCATCTTTGTGTCAACATTTGTCAAGTTTCTTGCGAACAGCAAAAACAGAGCATGTATCCTTGTCACAAAAGGAATGCAAATATAGGACTCCCATTTTTTGTCAAAGCATTCTCTTCCCAGAAGAATGAAAGTATTTTGAAGCCACCGCCAAGACCAATAAACAACTAAAATAATTACAAATAGCAAAAGTTACTTTACAACTCACAGGTCAGAAAAAAATAGGCAAGACATCTGCAGAGACATGTCCATGCTACACACAGAGTGCACTTTCTAATCAGGCAGTTAAAGTTTGCAAACGAGCATTCTGAAACAGAACCAGCATTTGTTCTAACAAGAAATTTCAAATTCAACAGGCTAACACTTGAACCAGCCTAGAAAGAATTACTGGTTATCTCTATACTCAAAGGTGTTCAGCAAGGATTAAATCAGCTTTGAATATTCATGGCTTCCTGACTGTCTACTACCATACACAGAAAAATATATACAAGCTCCTTTTTTTCTTTTGGACAGGTTTTGACCAACAGAGAGCAGATATTTGTTTCATGTGAGGTATGTGGCATTCCTCAGAGAGCATACAACACTATCTAAACATAAAAGCCAATTGACATAGGAAGAAACTTTTAGAAGTTCACACAGGTCAAAATGTAAGACTTACAGCAAAAGTTTAAAAGAAACCTGTTGCGTGGGTTGGTTTTTTGGTAGGTTTTGTTTTGTTTTCCATCAAATACTTGCTTTCTAGACTGATCATAGATTCCCAATATATAAAGCATTGTGAGAACGGTGGGTCAATTCTTCTCCCTATCCATCTTCTGTTGGAGGACACAGAGGTGGACTCCGTTTGCAAGGAGGAAGGGGGGGTGGGAAATCACAGTAACAGGGAGGCTCAAAAGGGGAAGAACTAAAGTGATGGAAGACAGGGTGTCAACACAGTATGCAATCTCTCTTGAAATACAATGTATAGGTTCTGCGTCTATGCAGGGAACTTAGAGAAATATTTCAGCCTCATCCAAGCCTTCATTTTTGTGATTCAGGAAGAGTTTCAGTGTTTGGCAAAACCTTGAGTAATACCAACAGACTTATACCTAAATACCAATAACCTTTGTTACAAGAAAGCTGAATGTTAATTAGCTTTCTACCTATATATATATAGATCAGGATTAAAAGATTTGGTAAGCTAACTTTGTTATTACTATGGAAAATACAGCTAGAGACTAAACAAAACAACTCCTTTCATTGGTTTTGCTTACATATTTTGCAGCTTCATTTTTTTCCAGACTGGATTATCCGCAACGCAACTACATTGGGATTCCTTTTGTGTTTCAATTGCTCTGTAGCGTGTTTATTTCTCACCTTGTTGTTTACAGCATATGAAAAAGGTGAGGCAGGTGCTGCACATAAGGCTGACACTGTCAGCCATAAGCTGCACTCTGGTCAGCATCTGTCTTTATGTATGCATGAGGTAAAGTATTACTGTTAGAAGAAGCTTCCAAAGAGATTCAGAAGTAAATTAAAGAAGCTACCCAGCTGGTGATTTTAATGAATAGGTAAAAATAATGAGAAAGAATAATCAGTCACAGAACATGATTTCATTGGGAGTATTTTCTGATTTTCTAAAGCTAATAAAATATGCATTTTTAAGGTTAAATAACAAATTAGTGTCCAGCATGAACTTAAAAGTAATTTACTGCTCCTGTGATCTAAAACTGAACATATAATACTGCTCTTAAAGCCACACTGGGTTGTGGTGAAGGGGGGGAGAAAAATAATAAAAAAACCCCAAGTGTATCTCACATGCTTGCGGGTGGTGTTTCTAGAATACAAAGTACGTTCTACCAGTAAGTTGATAGGATGAAATTTATCAAAAAATTAATTAAAACAAGTCAAATGTGTAAAACCCTAAAAAGAACTACAGAATCAAATTAAACAGGAAAAACCCCAAAACTGACTAGCATTTGTTATTTCCTGAATTTCCTGTGTAAGAACAACATGAGTTTTTTCATCTTGAGATTTCTTGTTGCAATAAAACTGCACCCTAACACACAGCATCTTAATGAAGAAAAATGACCTGGGTCCATAGCAGGCAAGTCAAACACAGGCCAGCAGCGTGCCCTTGCAGCAAGGGAGGCCAGCCAAAGCCTGGACTGTATTAGTAACAGTGCAGCCTACTTTCCTTTCCTCAGACTCTAAAAGGCTGTCTCAAGCTCCCTAGTACAAGATAGGTACTGACATACTGGATTGGATCCAGTTATAGGCCACCAAGTTAGTCAGGGGATTGGAGAACACAACATTCAAGGAGACACTGAAAGTGCTGACCCTGGTTATGCAAAGAGGTTGTGCGATCTCTGCCCTTAGAGGTGTTCAAGACTTGATTGAACATGACCATGAGCAACCTGACATAATTAGACTTATTTAGAGCATGTACTTTGACTAGATGACTTCTTGAGGTTCCTTCCTACTGATATTATGACACTACTATTCTATTAAGGAAACATCCAAATAGGATTTTCCAGAGTGTTCCAATCCACTAAGGATTTAAACACGTTCTTTCTGGACAGCAAAACTAATTGTCTCCCTACAGATTTGGTTTTCTTACTAACTAAATTTCTTCCATACTGCATACAAATTCCCATACCCCTTCCACAAAAGGCCCATTGGACAAGAAATAAAACACATACCATGGTTAGACAGGAGCTGATTTTCTAGCTGGTATATTTGTACTGACCAGTGAGCTAGCATCTTTCAAACAGCATACAATTCCCCCTCCCCCCCACCGTAGACAGTTATTAGAATTCTCTTGCCAGTGCTGCTTTCACAGAATTCTGGAAACTGAATATCTCCAAGACCTCTAACCTTTAGACAAATGCTTTTGAAGCTATTGGTTCACAAATTCTTAGCGACGGTGAGAAGACAGGCATTGCACGTAGCCTCTTAGGAAACCAGCTTCAGAATCACTGCTGGCTAATACACAGGGCAAGCAGCTTGAACTATGGCTCCGCTTACTCCTTGTACTTCCTGACATCTAGCATTGGCTTTGATTTAGCATCTCAGAAGTGACCTTTGCATTTCCATTTGAGAGAGAGTAAGATGTCCACGAGTAAGATATTTTCTTACTCTTCCCTTTGCTCCTGTCAAAGGCCAGAAACAAATCCATCAACACTAAGATTTGCCTTTCAAACCCAACTTTGAACAGGAATCATGAAGGCAGTATTACCAAGATGCCTTTAAAAATAAACATCCATTCAAACCAGATCATGTAGAATCACTATACTTTAAGCAAATCGTTCTTCCATAGTGCTGGCAGGGAAAGTCTCTACAATTATCATAGGACTGAAGAGGATTACCACAGGATTGAACAAATCTAAGTGAATCAACCTACTGCAATTCAAGATGTATAGGCATGGAGCATTTTTGTGTTCTTCCTCTAGTACATTCATGTTATTTCATACTTCTAATTATGTTTTATGTTTTTACAATTTCCACGTATACATGGTAGCATTGCATGACAGTCACTGGCTGGAGAGCAGTTTATTTCTTCAGCATTCTGAAGTGGCAAAGCCCCATTTTTCTTAGAGCTTAATCTCCATGAGGAGAGAGGAATACTTTGAGAGAAACACAAAATAGACATTTCGCTTTTAAAACTTGCCTTACATTCTGACTGTTTCCTTTACTGTTGGCATAATTCTTTGGATTCCTAATTTGAAGAAAGTAATTTTTTGGATGAAGTTTATATAAAACCCCACACTTCACAAGATCCTCGCTTAAATTTGAGTGTCATTTCAAGACTGAGAACTGTTCATTGAACTCGAGATTAAATCTTTTTACACTTCTCCACTGGTTATAGAACAGCTTTGCTTTCCCCAGAAGAGGCAAAAAGACACAGAATATTCATCTGGCAGCTGGTCTTCCTGTTGGCAGTAAGCTGTACAGACTTTTTATCAGACTAAATAAGTATATTTGACTTTCACAATATAAATAAAATTGCCACTTCAGGAATAGCTACTATCAAATATTATTTTATTAAATAAAAGCCTTAATATAACCAAAAGAAGCAACAAGAAAAAAAAAAAGGAAAGACAACATAAGTATGTGCACTATGTCAGAAAAAGCAAAGATACAGGCATTAGCTTTTAACAAGCCTTGATTTTTCCTGACAAAATATTGGAAGTACATGTGATGATTCTAAAAGTAATCTTTTTTAACTACCTGCACTTTTTTCCCCCAATGTGTAGTTCCTTCTGCCCACAAGTCTGTCTGTCTCCTAGATCCACCACCAGCCTTTGCAATCTAAACTTGTGATTACTTTTGACATACACATACAGGTAGTTAAGAGACACAATCAGAGGGACCTTATTAAAAGACCAACAGACTTTCTTAGTACCCATCAGGGGAATCCCTTAAAACTTGAGCTACTAAGACTTTCCAGAAAGAAAGATGAAAGAAACTAGGAAAAAAATAGACTAGACCATACTTTTTTCTTATAAAAAAGGAAAAGTGTCATTGTAAAGCTTAGGAAGAAAGTACAATTATTCCCTCCTTACAAGCTTCTCTTCAATTTTTTCTGTACTGAAATTTACAAGTCATTATTAATAGCTATTAATTATATTATTAATAATCCACTTTTTTTTTGCTACATTTGTGATAGACTAGGTATTTGTCACAGCTTATTACTTGTCCAATAAAAGGAGGTTTTGTTTTATTTTTTAAGAAACTGAATCCAACGGTGAACAAATGCTGAACTCTTTCTATGGTATTCAGCTACACATAGCATTATGTGGCAGAAAAAAAAGACAAAGGAGAATGAAATCTTGAACTTCACAACTGTTTTCTGGGTTCAAAATGCATTAGATACACATGATAATATGACTGACACTTGCAATTACATGAACATCAGTTAGCTCCTTTTTCTAAAAAAAAAAAAAAAACCACCAAAACAACCTCTTAATTCAAAATGGAATAACTTTTAAAATGCTGTAGAAATGAAATGATTAATGGAACACAGATGAAGGATGAAAAGGCTTAGATGTGTCATATTTTAAAAGTTTTAAATTTGCCACATTTTTGTTTTGATGTTAGACAACATATTAATATTGGTTATTGTACCTGTTTTATACCTTCAATATGTGCTACTCTAATAGCTTGACAGCTTAATTTCCTTGATCTTGTAGAAAAACAATCATATTATGGGTTATTTGCTGAGCTAGTACTTCCAGAGCAAGCTGAAAATTTGTACAGGTCTTATTTCTCTTTCCAGATTGACTTTAGTACTGAAAGTACTTTTAGTGCTGGTTTTATGCTTTTCAAGTGGTTTAGAAGCCTGGAGAATTTTCACAATCTTCTAGTATGCTCTTATTAAAAAAGTTTTTGGAATTGTTTTGCTATTGAAATATATCCTGTCATTCATCCATTAATAGATGTCTGTCTGCTACAAGAAAGTCATCTAACATTTTTAATCTAAACACCACAAGACTTGGGTAGTGGCTATTACACAACAGACCTCACACACAGCACTGCCTCTGTTTAGATATCAGCTCTTCAGTACCTTTCTCATTCCACTGCTTTCCTCAAGTACTGTCAGCAAAATGAATAAATAAGTAATGTCAAGTTAAGGTTGCCTGGTGAAGGTGATTCAAGGTAGAGAAGATTCAAACGAATACTATTCTGTTCAATGCCTACATCATGCATCACAAATACAAATTCATCTACTGGAACAACTGTCTAAATTATGCTTATTTTGCAGTTAATGGAATGGTAAAATTCACCATTCAGTATTAAGCACTTTCAAATGCAGCGAGACATTACTAACAGTTTGTTTCCAGTTCTAATTGCTTGCAATTTCTGTGTCTCTCCTTTTTAAAGACAGCTTTTGAAGTACTTTTTTCATTCTTCTTTATGCTATCATTATATTGATATGAAGACCTCTACATATTATAAATTCACATAAAGAAAAACACTTACATATTTTTCTATTCAGAAGTTTTTCATTTAGCACATCCAGACAATCTCTCCCGCCCTCAAGTGTAAGTGGACAGAAAAGTAAGTCAACACTTTTCCTGTGATCATTATATGGAAGAGTTGAGTCACACCTTAATTATCACAAGCTAGATATATTAAATATAACTTCTTCAAAAACTCAGGTTATTTCTTTTCAGCCATTAGTTATGAAATGGTTCTAACTGTAAATATCTATTCATAGAGAGTATCTCTGTTGACAGTTGTCATACTTTTACTAATTTAGAGCATGGGTTCTCTAAAAGCAGCAATCACAGCATAAAGCAAAATTCTAAACTAAAGTTGAAACCATACTTTTACATTTTGTAGATCAGCTCTTACAAATACATTTTTTGTAATTCATGATGTTAAAATGCACATATACATCATCTGAAAACAGCAAATAGTGTTTCATTTACTTCTGCTGTATTGCAGGAGGAAATCTAAGGTCTGCAGTGATGTTCTGCACATGCAAAGTGTTACATCTATGCTCTTTTTATTAATTCATTCCCATTACAGAACCGCCTTGCAGGGTTGTGAAACTAACCTTAAGACAATGTTGACAGTTAAGATTCAAAGAAAGTCTGAACCCAGAGTTTTATTGTTTTATTTTCATCTTGTAACTAAAAAAGTAGGTTTACCTGTCCGCCAGAGGTTAAACCACAACAATCCTCTAAAAATTGGGAACAAAGGTGATGGCATGCCTCATTCCCCCAAGATGTAGCTTCTGTCTGTCCCTATGAATGAATGAGTTTTTCTTGCATACTTCTTTCAAGTTTCTACAGCCAGAGTTTTGTGCTTTTTCATTATTTTCACACTAAAGTTTAAGTAATAGAAGTATGAGAAATGAGGGAGAGAGGAGATGAAAAAGGGGGTCTGTAAGCAGAGAAGAGTAAGGGAACCCTTTGGGGCTAAAATATATATTTGCCTGCAGCATTCAAAATGAGCTTTTTACTACTGCTATACTTCTTGTTAACTTCATATAACATTGTCTCTTCCTTTTGCTCTTCTCCTATTAATGTCATTGCTTGTTTCTGATTTTATGAAAAATTGTACTCCTATACAGAAAAACACAGTATCTCCCTTAGAATTTGACTCTTTGAAGACAGAAAAGAGTCTACAGACCTTAATATGGTAAGATCCATATCTCAAATAGAGACATTTGGAAGAACCCTCTGAAGATAAAGGATCTGGTTGGTTGGTTGGTTTCCTAGTGTTTTCTTTCCTGGTTTGTTGGGTTTTTTCTTGGTTTTTTTTATTTTCCATATAAGCATTATAATATGAAGTTTCTAAAACTTACATACATACACTATATATACCCACACAATATCTGTATACATATAGCCAACTTTGTTAATATGGACAGATCAAAAAACACTAATGACGAAAACTGAAGTGAAAGTTCAAGTCTCCAAAGCAACATTAAGGTTTCAATATGACTGCTAAGGAGTAGTATGACTATTTTTTTATCTTTATTTAAAAGAAGAAATAAGCAAGCATAAAATTATTTGAAATAGACACTTCATAAATTGCTACCCCACTTTTGAATATAATTTCCATCAGGTACATTTTCCACACCCTGTACAAGCAACATTAGTGGCCAGTTAGAAGCAACCCAGCATCAAGCTACTCATAGTTTGCTGCTAACAAAATGCCTGATGCATGGTGTTTCTCCCATGTGTTGCTAAATTATCTTACAATGAGGATATTAATTTCCAAAAATCTAGATCCAGCATTAGTCAGTACGGAGTCCAAATACCATATTTTAAACTTTTTTTCCCAGAGGCATGCAAAATTATGCTCGTGCAAAAGTATCTTCCTCCTCCTCGTTGTTTTCTCCATCATGAGCTGTACAGTATCTGGCAGCTCATCCCAATCCTGAGGCTCAGCAAGCTGCTCTAATTCAAAAGCAGAGAGAGTACCCAACACAGTCACTCTGGGGTGGGGAAGTTCAATGGATGCGTGTCAGACACAAGCATCAGCTTTTTTGTATGACTCCGCCCCCCCAAGATTTCCATCATTTGGATAAAATATCATCACCAATTGGCTATACAAGACTGAGAAAACAAATAGTAGCTAGGGATTTGCTGTGTGACCAGTAAAAAGGGCCTCAAATACCAGCTCATCAAATACCATGCTGTGGCAGTTGGTTCTCACTTCATCCTTTGTGTCACACAATGACTAAAGTGTTAAGTGAAGCAAAAGAGTAAAAATTTTTGTTGTTTCAGTTCTCATCTGAAATTTCTCTCCCTCTCTCCAATATTTACTTACCTTATGTGCAAGTTTTAAATCACAGTGCAACTATTGGCAATTCCCCCATGACCATGATACTGTTGCAATGGTAAAAAAGCCCAAATGACAGGGGCCTTAAGGAGATTCTTGTCAAGACCTGCCCAAGAGCATTAGAAACTGCAGCAGAAATTGTGTAAAACCATATTGCCTATTTGAGATCACACCTGGAGATTTTCCAATATACTGAGCAACTTGGATTAAAAAAAGACAACCTCAAGTAACGGTTATTTTTTCTGATTAATAATACAACATTGACAATCAGGCTTTTGTGACTCATCTGACTATACTGATACTATGCTGGTTTTCCTGAAAAAGGTGATGTATACTGTTGCAGTCAGCTTGGTGGTCAACAGGTGTCACGTTACAGTAGTTAGGGTTTGGCGATCTGAAGATGCCGCGCTGTACAGAGAGGTAGGGCCCCCTCTCCTGACAGCCTACAGCATTTGGTTTACAAGGGAAGCATACCTATATAAGCCCGTGTTAACCCGCCAATAAACACCATTTGCCGTCCACCACATTGGTGTCTGTGAGCCGATGGTCCGAGCGGCCTGGACGTGGCCGTCGCGCTGTTCCTGAACCAGGTCGCCACGCCATTTTAAAGGCAACAGTATACATTTAAGCAAATTGAGCCAATCATCTTCTCATCAAGAGCTTACTATAGCTTTTACAACAGGAACACGTTTACATGAATCAGCACCAAAACAAACTCTTTCAGTAGGAGACAAGAATTTTTATATAAAACAAATTAATTTTCCAGAACACTCATCTTTCACCTCCTCTAATTACTAAGAGTTCTTTTTATACCTTTAGAGCTAACATATCAGCTGAAGACACTAACTTCTTACTATTCTAAAGCCTTCACATTCACGTGTCACTGACACCTGAAATAAATGCTGCTTCTAAGAAGCCATCTCCACACTTACATTTCATCTATTATCCAAAACTTTACTTCATTAGACAGGAGGTGAGAGTGTGTGGACTCAGATGTGAATTTATTTACCATTCTAGCTTTCTACTGATATTTTCATCAAAATTTAAACTATCTTCAGGATCGATAAGCAGGACTCATTAGTCTAGCAACTCCTTTGTCTACCTTTGTTATAGGAGAGTTCTCAAAAAGCTCACAGTTGAGGTAAACAATTAAAGATTAGAGAAAGTGAGAACAAACTGAAGTTAATATTAAAGGTCTCCCACTGAAGAAAAAATTATGACTAAACTTCCCTGAATTTACATTTAAGGTTGTAAACACACCACCACCAAAAGTTGGTTTCTCCTAGTAAACAACCTCTCCAGCCTCTCTCATTTCTGTCTATTCCCTTAACACATTGCAAAGATGTGGAAATTTAAATTAATTAGACTCCTGACTTCAACAGCGATGAAAGGAAAAGAGCAGCAAATAACAGTCACACTATTTCTCCCAGAGAGCTAAACTGAAATATTTGAAGCTCTTGGAAGTTACTCCTTGTAAACATGTGCAATGGCTACACTAGATAGCTAGCAACCTTCCCCTTGAAGGCTGAAAGACTGACTATCATGATCTTATCTTGATCGAGATACTTCCTGATTGAGGGCGAGCCAGATCTCCGGCAGTTTCCACACAGTACATTATCTGGAATAAAACCCTTTCCCTTGCCAGCAGGCACTGTGCTGCACTTCTTGCAGCTGTCTTATCTATTCCAGATTATAAGAAGCCTTTTCATGAGTTAGGCAGGGTAGCAATTTGGAAGCTTTCTCAAAAGCTTGAACTTGTGGACCCACTAAATAAGGCTTAATGTTTATAAACGACATGTCTGAGTAACTCAAAGCCTCTGGAAGAAGCTTTCCTGTCTTTTTGTTAGAGACGGTGGCTTTTCGGTGCCTGGATACAAAAGAGTGATCAATTGACTTCACAATCTGGGATGGTTACAAAAGGGGTTTGTAGCACAGGACAAAAGCCTCAAATACATGCTTTTCTTTTAAACACTAACCCCAAACATTTTTTGCCACTGTAGTTGAGTTATTACCTCAAAGATACTCTCAAAAAAGTAGAATACAACACTTCATCTTAAAACTGTCACTGAATTCAATGGTGTACTCTGAGGACCACTGACCTTTGGCCATCTATCTTTGAAAACCCGTTTTTACTTGCACATTATCCAAAAGAAAGGAATGATAAAGCAGGGCCAGAGCTCAGCCTAGGCCTACATTTCCAGTAGCAAATTATAGCAGCTGCTGGCATATTTCCTTTGATTACAATGGAAATTTAGCCCTTTTCTAAATTCAAATCAACCTTTTACTATAAAAGCAGTTGTAACTGTAGACTGGTAAGAATCAATCAATCATCATCATATCCTCAAATTGTGGTGTTCAGGTAACAAAACTTATTTGTCTTAGGTTCAACATCACATGACTTAGATCTTTTTCAACAGGAGATGGATAAATACTTATCTCTACAGTGCTCGTATAAATACATAAGCCACCAAATCAAATTGAAGCAACTTATCCTACTTCCCAGTAACAAATACACTAATATTCTGGTTCTTTGGCTTTAAAAGTAGGTTTCAGATTAAGAACTGTTCTTTTGGTTATTAAACTGTATTTTCAATTAGTATTTTATAAAACCTGTGTTAGGAAAAATGCAATAAGTGATGAAAAATATTAATGAAATCTATGCTCAGCAAGTAAAAAAAAAATCAATGTTTCAATATGTTGTAAAGGTTAAGTCTTAGTCAGTCAACTCAGAGTCCTTTAGAATTTTAGCTGGTAGTTTTGACTAGATATCAAGAATACATGTTCTGAAAGAGACAATAGTTTGCTCACTGCTAAAGTATTTCTGGTTTTCAGTATGAGAGTACTACTTACAAAACTCCTGTGCTCCAACCTATGTACTTGAATTACTGAGTATCATCTCCCTAATTGTACTAATGATACTCAATAGTTTTGTTTGTTAGTGCTGCAGGCTTACTCTATAATACATCATACACTGTTTTCCCAAGTTTCTCTAATTCCTAATGAGGAAACTGCTCTTGCAAATAATCTCCTGCTTTCCACCCTACCTTTGTGTACTCAGTATTCTCAAATGCAATTAAAAATTATTTGTCACTGTTTGGATATTTGAGAGAATTTATTTCGGCACATCTTGACAGATGGTTACTAAGCTAGTTCAGTGGCTGACCAGTTATCCTCTATGCAGCAGTTAAGTAATTACAAAACAAAAGACCCTGTAGAGAATTAGTCATAGAAAGACGACAGGCTTCTGTGGTTGGCCCAGGAGCAAAGGGGAAGAAATAAACAGAATAGCCTACTAGTATCATGCACCCAACTTTGATGGATGAACTTCCCCTGCATTTTTTTCTGTGTTTTCTGTATGAGGAATGAAATTGGTTTCATCCAAAACATAAGCAGAATTCTGTGTCATTTGGCCTGGACAGACAGGCCTGCAGCTTATGGCCCATCGAGAGCACTGAAATTCTGTTATTTCACCTTGTTTTTCCTGTTGTCTTACCACAGCCACTGTTGAAAAGGAGTAATATCCTATAAAGCACAAGATCAATCTATCATTCTCACTTCTTTTCCCTTTCCTTCTGCTTCTATAAGCCATTTGATCTAAATTTAGTATTTGGATGTGACAATCCCTTTCAAATCAAAGATTAGAAACCAATTACAAAGTATGGTTTACTGTTTTCTATAAGAGGAGGATAATACTCTAAAGCAGGGTCCATTATACAGTGCCTAGGGTTACCTCTGACAAAAGGACATCAGAGGCAGGAGGCAGACAGAGATCCAAGACAAACCAAAATAGCTGTGGAGGGTCTAAATATCTGTATCAGGGCTGCACTTCTAAAAGACTTTCACAAGATACAGTTACAACAATAAAAAGGTCCTATAATTGTCTCCAGCATTTAGCTATTATTACTTGTAATAGGAAACTGCTAAACAAGGTAGTCACATCTAATATAGCCCAGTAGTTTTTAAAACCAGAACAACCTTGTCTATGCATTTGCCTGCATACATGGCCACTTGTTAAGGTGTAAGGTGTTTTCCAAAGAGAAAGGGAAAAAGGCACATCATAAGCTTATGCCTTCAAAATTCTACTACATATAGAGAAATGGGTTTTGACATTTGGTATCTAGCTTATTTATCTTCAGTGGTCCATGTGTCATATCAATTGCTTTAGGCTTTCTATATACCTCCCAGTATTCCTTGTATAGTTGTGGGGTTTTTTTAAATCACTTAGATGCACTTCTTTTTGTGTGTCTGTAAGCTAACTCAAGAACTGCTGCACTATTCAATGAGAACCCTTTTAAATACCTAAAAATGTGCATGTAAGTAAACCTGGTATTTCACGGAATCAAGAAAGTTTGGTTTAAATATGTTCTAAGAATGCAAAATGATCTCTAGAAGATTTACTGTACAAACTATGAGAAGCTTCATAAATGTGTTTTAACTCTCTTTGCTCGTTTGGAACAAGAACAGAGAGCAGGTAACAGAAGGTTAAGTTCATAAACATTTTTTTTCTGTTCTGGTTCATTGTGATGAGCTGCTGCTGAATGTAAAGATTGCAAGGTACTCCTGATTCAGTCTGACACTTATTTACTCACAGAACAAAATATTGCCAATATTAGTATAATCTTGTTATCCATATAACAATTTCTAAATAAAATTGCTGAGATCATTTCCACATACTGCATTCTTCATTCATGCCGCTGAACAAGTCTATGCTGCAGCCTAACAAGCGATCCTACCTAATTTAAGTAGCTCAAGTGCCAATAGTAGTTTCCTTTAAGTGGCAGAGACTTCAGTGCTGGATGAATTCAACCTAGTTCTTGCCAGTACAAGCCCGCCCAGACTGAACATTTTCTGCTACAGCTAGATGAATATTTATACCCAAATAGCTCAGGACTGTACAATGATGCAGCTACCACATTTCAAATATCTTATGGGCACCCTTTGATTTGGTGCCCATTCACATTTCCAAGCTCAGCTTTCAAAGTAGCTACCTTTCAGCATTGACTAATTAATTGTCTTTAGGCAATCTCAAATCTCAAAACACTTAAGTTGGCAAACTTTGAAGAACAACTAAAGTACTTGTATGCTTGTTATAAGTTTCATGTCTCACCTAAGCTTCCAAACAGACGGAAATTGATGTTTGCAGACTAATGCACTCTGTAAGGTTTCTACAATATTTGTATTATTCCATCTGAACAGACAAGCAATCTTCCCCTGCTGCACTGTGTTTCTGTGCTGAAACTTCGCAAGCAGCTACAAAGTATTTTTATACGAATACTTATTGGTCATATTTAAGAATAATCAGTATCATTTTAAAACAGACTGCCAAATAAATGCATTGTAGAAATCAGTGAGTTACACTGTACAAACCAAAGGGTTAACTATCACCTTTATGTTCTCTAAATAAATTTAGACTGGGAAATTTCTGTCAATACTTAGGCTATATTAGATTAGTGTGGTGGTGGCATGGTTTAACCCCAGATGGCAATTAAGGGCCACACAGTCACCTGGTTGGGATGGGGGAGAAAATAGGAATTCAGTTTTATGAATTCTGAAGCCTTAACTTGTTATAGGGTATTTCTTTAATATTAACTTTTTTAATGCTTTAGCATGTTTTAACAGCTTCTGAAAGTATTTGAATAATGTAACAAGGCAAAGAACAAAACTAAAGCAATAGTGGCCCCATACAAACTCTGTGAAACTCAGATGAAATGCATTGTTTTTAAACCGAGAAATTCTTTGATCCCACTACACCTCCGACCTCAGCTTTCTGTAGCATGCTTCACTCACCATACATGCCGAATGAACTTTAATTTCATCCTTGGGTTGTATACACATATCCCTGGTATTTTTAGTAGCACTTTAAAAGTATAAAATCTATTCCCTATGCCCTCATCAATTTGAAATTACCATTTTAAGGCTGATTAAATAAGGATTAGTGCCAATGTTCCACTTATTAGTCTGTGTCTTCAACTAGAACTGATGATGTAGTATTTGTCAATAACTAGTTCACAGCCTTAAACTCCACAAAACGAAACCTTTGCAAGACAGTCCATCTGTCAGAAGATTTTGTAGCAGGCTCCCATGTAGAAGAAAGCCATCTATTATAGGATGATACAAGCTTAAAGTGGCATGTATCACAGCTGTTTGATTACTACTGGGAAGATGACTTGCATCCCCCTTTCAGCCCTGTATCAGAATCCAACAGTGATGGATTGAATTTCCCTTGTGTTAGCAAGATGATGGATTACCTCAGCAGTATATGTAAGAAAGGTAAAGCCTGATCCAAAATTAACAACATGACTAAAAGATGCTGGCCTAAATTGTGATTTCCAGCAGCTTTCAATATCTAGCAAAATATTTTCTAGAAATTTCAAAAGTCTAAGTGATGAGATTATAATGGGGTTTTCCTCCATAAAAGACCTTTATTATACAAGCACCTAGAAGACACCAATCAGGCAGCAGGTTCAGAAATATGAGTTTGTTCAGAGTCTGAACTCAATCATGCTCCACTATCCAGAAACACAGCACTTCATACGAACAGTACATTCCAATTAATAAAACATCACACTATGAACCGAGATCTAAGTTATTCTGTTGGTCTACTAAAGGAAAAACAAAAGTATCAAATCAAAGTTGTTAAATCAGTGTTGGAACAGACTCTAAGAGACAGGTACAAGAAGATCCCTAATAATTTACATCTTGCACTGTAAAATCCCACTTCACCAAAAATCTGGGCGAATACTAGTACTTCACATATAAATACCACTACTTTGGCACGTTCCTTATATTTAATTGCAATTTTGCCTGTGAGATTTAGAAGCATTTTGGTTTCTTTTCTTTATATTTTGGGGATCTTGGTGCAATGAACCTAGACACATTGTAGCAATAGAGAAAACTTGGACTGGACTCCATTTATGCACTCACAAGTCATTAAACACAACTAGTTAATTTAAAACCTTCTCTAAGTTGTGTTGCATTAAATTGTGTTGTAACTTGCCATAACATTTTATAGTAGTTATCAATATAATTACATTTTGAAGTAAGGTTCAAAGAGCAAGGAACATGACAACATAAATTAAAATGGTTTTAAATAACCTGTTTAACTGTACTCAGTTAAACAAATTTACCTTTCTATCTAGAGCAGATGAATGCCTATGTTTTAATAAAATCCTAAATTGAAAACCTTTAATTGCAATTGCTTTTAATTTTTAAGTTTGAGTTTATGCAAAGCAGCTGAAAAGATAAGGTCTGAAATGGTGTCCTACTGACAGTTTAACTTGGCAGGGCCTGATGCTGAGAGGATTGTTTTGTTTTAGCTGGGTTCCAGCTTCAGGTGATGCTCTGCTAGCATTAACTTTCAATTTTGTTATGAGAGTTCTCTACATAAAGGTGTGTGCATATGCAAGTAGAGGAATTTTAATAGTTTCATGTGCCCTTTGACATATTCATATGCAAAAAGCACCTAAGCTGTTCTTAAACCTGTGTAAATATGAGAGTTTTAGTAGTCCCAAACTTCAGTGAATTATGAACAGCCAGAGTAAGGCACTAACACCTCATTGGAAACATCTTCCTCACAGCTAGGGTAAGACAGCAGCAGCTGCCTCCTGCAGCCAGGAGCCATTGCCATGTCTAAAAGGCAACACACTGCTGATGAGCCGCAGGTCAGGTAACACTGATCTGTGAATCAGAAATCATAGAAGCACTATAAATCACCTACTACTTGGTTTAATAGAGATAATGCAGAGGTGGTACAGCAACAGAAAACACCACATGCAATGCAGC
The DNA here is from genome assembly GCA_013400835.1 of Zapornia atra. Classification (NCBI taxonomy): domain Eukaryota; kingdom Metazoa; phylum Chordata; class Aves; order Gruiformes; family Rallidae; genus Zapornia; species Zapornia atra. The sequence goes on from VZTU01000897.1 coordinate 67,907, forward strand.
AGCTTACCTAATTGTAGGTGTCTTGCTCAGACAGCTAGAGATGCCTTCTTTATAAAGTCCACGGAGAAAAAACAGTGTTTGATTTTGTCTGACTTATTTTAGGCACCTACTCAATATTGGCATGTGTTAGACCCTAAAAAATGCCTGTTTCTTTCCACTGTATTAAGCGATGCATAATCTAGACAACTGTATTACCTGGCATGGCCACAACCTACAGGAGGAAACGAGGAATAGCATTGAAGAGTGGTTTGCTTTCTCCTGTTACGTAGGCTTAATTATGACAGTACCTAAGTGGGCAGTAATTGACCACCTTCACGATGAACTAAATCAGAGGGACAAAAAAATCAAAGTATGTCTGATTCTGGCACATTATTCTAGAAAAAAACTTTTTAACAGGAGTTTCACCAGAGACCAATTATGAAAATAAACATTTCCACCATATCATCTGCAAAACCACCGAGCTTTACCACACAGGCTATAAATTGTGGCATTCCTCAAGTTGTTAAAAAAAAATAATCAGATGTTACTGACTTAAGTGCATTATAAAATATTCTGATCCAGAAACCTGTACATAAAACAGATGCCACAACCGGCAAGAAATATGGATACTCAGTTCTGAAGGGGGCTAATGCACTTGCTAGTTGATAGGTGTTTAACTCATATCTTCTATTTCATCTTAAATTCAGAACTACCACCAAATGAGAAGGTTTAGTGAGGTAAATCCGGTGGGCTGCTGAACACATTTACAGCATTTTCAAAAGTCTGAATGGAATGGTTAATACTTACAAGTTATCTACTATCCTGTATATACTGGTGGTCAGTTATGATAGCCCTGGACTACTGAGATCTCATGAAATGCATCCAGGTATGGAAACCTACTCTGAAACAGCTTTAACATATCTAAGCAGCTTATGTCCCATCAAGCAGGAGGTAGAAATACATAGGAAGTAAAAAACTATTGGATATTTTAACTATTCTGATACATTTAACAAATCTTTCTGATAAAGGAAAAAGGGTAATGAGGACTGCTGAGAAATTACATTTGAGTTCAACAAAGTATTTTCCCATCATTACAACTTTTAAACCCAAATACAACTTAACCTCAGTATTCATAACCAGTAGCTTTGTAAATAGCAAGCCTAATGAAGCCTGCTTCTCTATGCATTATATCCCTTAACTCTAAATTACCAGGCAGTAAATGCTTTTATTTTTATCTCACTGTTCATCTTCATGTGTAACAGTAGAGGTAACCGCTTCATGAACAACCAAAAAGCAAAAGTTCAACAAGTCAGATCTGCATTTTCACTTTTTCCCTCTTTCACTGAAACATTAAGCCACCTGTCAAAACCCACTCAGTTTGGGTAGCAGGTCCAACACTGGAAGACCAGTCTGCCAGTGTGAACAATTTTCAGGACTGTTCTGTGGGGGCTTGCTTACTCCAGTTGTTTGGTGGACAGATGGCAAGATCCAAACAAACTTTTCTCTAGGTTCTTCTTTCCCTCCCTCTTATGCAGCCAGCTGGGCAAGAGACACTTGACCTGCTAGATGGCACAGATCTGTTTATGGTAGAATACCATAACTACCATAATATTCTACCATATGCTAGAATAAACCACACCAGCTCACACCACCCCTTCCTCCATTACCCCAGTCAAGAATCAGGTGGCTTAAATTAAAGTAAGAGCAAGGGGGTTAGAGAACATATGCTTGCACAACTACCATGAAGCACCTAACATACCATAATATTTTTTTGTGTATGTTTCCTTGGTTCCAATTGTGCTGAGGCAGGAAAACTACCAAGGACAAACCTGTATGCATTTCAGCAAACAGGCCATGCACATCAAACTCCAGATTCATTTTTTTGGCACCAACAGTAAACATGATAAAGAAAATATTTAACATCTTTTCTCCATTTTCTCAGAAAATCCCAGAACTGGAAGGACTAATCTTTGAGTGATATTTGCCTTGTATTCCATGAAAAAAGTGGCTCTGTTAGCATATGCTTACTGATGAAATCCAGAGGTTCTGGGCATGTTTTGTGGGGCAGCCCACATGCACTTCCCAGTAACAATACACTTGTTAATTTGGCTATATTCCCATCATTAATAATTCTAACAAAGGAAGAAATGATAAGAGCTCCCCCTAAACTGGAAGAAGCTATAAACGTTTAATACTTACATTCTGATATTTCTACATGCACAGCTAGCAAAAGTTGCAGGCATTGAAGCATGGTGAACATGTGAGCTCAGAGTGCATCTCAGTAGGCATGATGCATAACAGGTTCAGATCTTGAGGTTCAAAACTTGCATTTCTCCCTTCACAGTGGTTTTTTTCAAAAAGAAAATTAGAATAATTCTCCTTAAAACACATTCCCCTTACACTTATTGAGTTCTTAAGTTTCCAAAACAGAAAAAAACCAGTCTTGGCTCCTTATCTATGCTTTCCTCGCTTCAATTCAACTATTTAATTTCCATATCTTCTTATCCTCAGAAACTAAACTAGATGCCTTTAGAATCCATCAGTGCTTCATGTTCAATAACATTTCCAGCAATTTTTAACATAGGCTTATTACTTTGTGTGTAAAAATATTGCACCCGGGCCATCTTTTTCTCAACCTCTCCAAATCTGTTTTGATTTCCTCCCTTTTTCTTCCTGCAAGAATAAAGAGTTCATTTGACACTAGCCATCATCTCTCTAAATATATACATTTTGCTAAAATCACTATAAAATATATTCTTCTTTTTGCAGTCAAAATAAGCCTCAATCTTTCTTCATAAATTAAATCTTTGAAGCCGGGTATTATTTTTTGTTTCTCCTCTTTGACCACTGAAAAGGAATTATCTAGGAATCAGTACTGAAAACTTCAGCCTAGGATTTGGTCTAAACATTGCTTCCAATGAATTAAGAATTTTCTTTTGAATGTGGATAATGCTCAAGAACATTTTTTCCAGTCACAGTGCTATGTTCTTTATATTGATTTTGCACTGCACCAGACAGGCAGAGAGAAAAAACACTGCCATTTTCTTCAAAACGGCTGCAGCCCATTACCTCTCAGTTAACTATCTCACAGAAAGAAAAGTTTCTAAAAATTGTCCTTATTCCACCCAGAAGAAATGAAAAAAAAAGTAATTTTGTTCTTATAGGTACCTTCATTTTCAGCATTCCTCACATATTTATTTAATCTCTAAGGAAGTTTCTGTATCCCAAGACTCTTCCAAAAATGTAAATACTACTCTTTAAAACATCATAATGCAGTTCTGTTAATCTAGAAGTAGCTGTAACATGATACTTTTCCCCAAAGTTTTAATTTTAACATGCAGTATTAAAAGTTCCAGTTGAGAAACAGTTAACAACCAGTCTTTGATTGTGATCAAGCCCATGGACACTGCCATTTTATAATTATTAAATTGCATCCATAAAATCATATAGAGAGATGGTTGCTAAGCAAAAAATGTCAAAGAAAATGCCAGACTCAAGACAGCCTCTAGAATCCAAGCATATAGTACGATACAATTCCTAATAGTAATTTATTGCCTTTCACCATCAGGACTCCCACATATTGCAGAGAACAAGTTCACTGCAAGCTTATTTCCATCCTTATGTTCACTGTATAGCCCTACACCTGAAAACATAGACCAATACCCAATTAGTATCTGGTACATAAAATAGTTATTTTCCTTGTGAACATCTCTACCGTGTCCAATTGATGTATACAAGGACTTCAAACACCCCATACTCCCTTTATGGAATTAAATACTATTCTTGATTCCATGTTGGTTACAGTCTCAGTGTTTGGAGGCCAGGTGGAGCAGCTGCAGGGAAATTCACTTTAATCCAACGCTCCCATGTCTAGACCTATTCAGTACTGAAAGCCTCCTTCATGAGACACAGCCAACAAAACTAGAAATACTCCATGTCGGTGCTTATAAGATGCCTGCATGATTAACTGCTTATATATGTTGATTATCTCATTTTGCCTTCATTCACTCTATCTCATTATTTAATTGCAATGTCATGGATGATTCGGCCTTGTTTCAAATCAAATACCAGAAAACAAAATAATTTCAAACACAGCATTCAAAAATAAGTCTTCCTGCAGAGCTCTCTTGAAGCAATATTCCAGATGGTGAAAAGCACTGTATCAGTCACAATAGATAACATGTTCATATAAATTCAAAGCACTCCCTTCCCAAGGATTTTGAAATATTTTTAAGCTTTTCTGGATTACTCTTCAAGACTTACCTATAGAGATAGTATGCCATCCTTTATGCTTCTTTCTTCTTTAGTTAAAATACATACCACTCATTCCCACTGCACTGTTCCACTGTAATCGACAATTAACGCTTGCCTTTGCTTGAAGCATACTCCCAGTTTGCAATGTCACCATTGCTGCACTGGCAATACACCAATAGCGAACAAACAGGCAGGACCACCTACTGCCTCTACCTCAGCTTGTTTGCTGAAATTTCTGCTTTTTTTGTTATTTCTAAAAAGGGCCTAACACGTGAAACTCATGCTATGTTATGTCAAACATTTTGCTTTTATCTCATAAAAAAAAAAAAGTTCTTTGATATTAAAGGCAACATATCAGTTATTGTTGGAAACTAGCTAACAATTCAAACTTAAGTGGAGGTATATTCTATAATGAGGATTAGATAACTGGATTTTGGGGCATCAATAGCATTAACAGGGTTATGGATTCACAGATTTTTAAAACAAATGAAAAAAGAGATAACCAAACAGCATTACTTTCAATGCACAATGAACTGCTTGAAAGATATTACCATCTTCCATTAGCTTACCTCTTCCTCACAATGCCCCCAGAATTTCTTTTTATAGATTCTCAGGAAGTTCTCTTGTGTGACTAAAGGTGGTTTTGCTCCCAGGAGTTACCTTGCACAGAACCTGGAGGGGCATGACTGTCTCAACTGAGCAGGCACAGAAGCACATATGAATCTGCTTCTCAAAGCGCAGTTCTTTGGTATAAACTGTATTAGCCAGTGTGCTGCCTGTCACGGAAATGCCCAGCTAGCTTTCCAGGAATGGATGGGGGCATTTTACATCATCACTGCTAAAGCCATCAGGATTCCTAAGTCAGGGTCTTAAGTCAGGATATTAACAGCGATGCTGAGCCATGTTAATTTCCTGCAATCAAAGAGGGCAGCATCAGGACCTAGTGACACTGTGCTGGACTGTGAAACACTGGGGTCTATACTTGGGTCAGATGACTTCCAACATAAATACAGATAGGTAGCCTCACTTCATTTTCTTTTCAGTTTATTCTTTCTCAGCCTGTTCTAGTTTAGATGAGATCAATTATTGAACAATTATTATTTTAATAAATATTTTACAGATTTTTTTTAAGTAAAATGGATCACATTTATATATAGAAAAGCTAGCAGAGTTATAGTGATGGAGAGCTGCAGGGTGACCTGTGAGGAAGGAGGCCATGAGTTGCTTCATGCCAGACACAGGCAGCTCCAACATTGGGACAAACACGATGTCGCCAGAAATTCTGCATCCAGCATCTCAGCACTCGTGTGAGTGACAGCAGCCACCACAAGAGGCATACACAGATTGGTTCTTGGGAAGTAAAACTTTGTACACACTCTGAAAGAAGCTCCAGGAGACACACAGAGGGAAAAATTTCAGTTAAAGGACACATTTGGGGATATCCAAGAGATTTACAGGGTACACAAGAGAGAGTAAAAGAGACTCCAGCAGAGAGAAAGCAAAGGGGGATGCCCAGGGGACCCTGAAGCCCTGCATTCAGGCTAAGCACATTATGGCAGAAATCCTTATGCTGCCACACTCAACTTCTGTGCCAGAGCACCACCTCTCCTGCAAGGCAAAGAAATCCTTTAACTTGTAAAGGTGAGCGCATTTAATTAAAGTGTTTTGGTATCAGTCTCCACTTAGGCTCTGCACTATCAACATGGTCTTAAACCACGACAGCATCATACACCTCAATATATATACACACAGAAGTTCATGTTTTAGTATTGATCAGATTATTTCTATAGGACACAGGTTTTTGCTACCCATTTTATAATGAGAATGGAAGATGTAACTTTCCCCAAAATTAATTACTCATTCTTGAAGTACACCTCTACCTGTACGGTAAATGCAGATCTTATGTACTGAGGCAGCCTTTGCTCTCACAGACTATCATTCTGATGTCTTGAGGTGTATTTCAGGTACAAACAGTTGGCAAGTTTCAGTTCTCATGACAGAGATCCTGCTGACACTGTCATGCAGTTAACATCCATGTATTCCCCCTAGATTTCAAGTTGTCTCTGGAGACTAATGTGCATGTATGCTTCGCTGTTTAATATTATTACTCAGAGAGCCTGATTGCTGTAGGTGCTTTCAGTCTGTAGAACCAAAATACAAATATAATGCTTACCTGAAAGAGGCTCACACTGAAGACTGCCCAGATACTGTATTCAAAGATGCAAGTTTTACACTTCTCTCAAAAATTTCTTTTACTTGAAGACTTAATTGGAAGAAACCACATTCTTCCCCTAAATACTTATGGGTAATTTACTAAAGGAGATTGATTTTAAACCTTCCCGAGGAATATCGCATCTCAAAGAGGAGCCTGACCCAACACTACTGTCATGTTACATGACAGTTACTGAGTCCTGGAATCAGAGGAAATTTTCCCTCAGACCTCTGTGTGATGGGAAACTGTGGGAGTATTTGAGAGGTCTTGAGGAATATCCCACATATAAGTTGATACATGTCTCACATCACTTAGAACAACCTTGACCAAGTCTGGCTTCAGCCCCTGGAATAAGGAAATCGGGAGCAGACCCTTCCCTATCATCATGCATTCTTTGCTTCCCATGGCACACAAGTCTTGCTGTAGCCCAAAGCAGATTCAGAACATGGGAAGTGACAAAGAAGCCAAAACACTCTCCTTCCCTAGCTCTATTTGGGCACTCTGCAGACTCACGCAGAGCACAGAGGTAGCACTTAGACTTTATCTAGTCACCCTGCCTTTGAGATTTGTTACTGACTGGGAAGGGGAAAAAGGGGGAACAAACAAACAAAAAAACCAACACAGAACAAACCTGAAAGACAACAAACCCCCAGCAAAACAAGCAAAAGCCACAGCACACATTGCCCACAGCAAAGTATTTTGATTAAGAAAAAAAGAAGAGAGAAGGCAAAGTCAAGACTAAAAACGGAAAATGGTAGAAAGAATGGGCATGTGAATTCAAATTTGTAGAACATTAGAGATGCAAGGGCAAGCATAAGCCTCAGATTTTAGCTGACAGGATGAGTGGTTCCCTAGTTCCACCAGTACTGTGAAAGTTATGCCCCTAGAATATCTGAAAAAGGTCCAACCAACAACCAAGACAGTTTTCTGGCAGTTGAAACAGCAGCAGATGGGGAAAGGGCAACGTATTTCAAAACTCAAGACAAGCTTCTCAAGTCAACAACAGTTCATAGCTGACTCGGGCAAAGCCAGGCTTGCATCCTTTGTTCTGAGCTTTCTCTAACTGCTCAACAGAAGTATGACAGAGATCAGCACATTTCTTATGTAAGTGTTATGTTAATCTAGATAAGCTGAGAAAATGCCCTAGCTAGCAGGTTACTCCTTCAGGAATATTTTCCCAGAATACAGTTGATGCATAAATTCACTCTCATTTACCTGAAGTTGCTCATTATTAGAATATAGAATTTGATTACAATAAAATTTCATACAGACCTGTCCCTGCATGGGTCATACACAGCTATGTTATTTCAGGTGCACAGCACTTTCTTACAACGAATCTGATCATTCACACTTATAATGCTTCAGTTCACATCTTACAGCAGTCTTAAGAGGCACAAAGAGGTTCCTTTAAGGTGAAACTCAAAGTACTCCAAGATCACTTCTAGTGCTCTTCAACCTCTGACAGGTGCTCCAGTCCACAAGTCTGAATCTAATGCAAACCCAAGCTTTCAAAAAGTTACACAGCACGGGTGGTGGGTCCTCAGTGCCAGTTGTTTCTATTTACAGATTATTTTCTCCAATACTCAGTAATTCCGCTATTGCAAAAACATAGATGGCCTTTGATTCCACACAAATAATGTGCACATATTTTTAGTTTGGTCTCCTCTACACAGTGCTAGAGAAGCTTTACAATTTCACCTCCTCACTTAAAACACATCCCTGTATTAAAGTCATTAAAACACACAGTAATGGAAAAAATGGAGACACAGGCTTTATGATCACCAAAAGATGACCCATTTCCCTAAACTAAATCAGGACATTATTTGAAAGGAACTTCAATAAGACTAATTCACCTTGGATTATATTAAAGATACATTTTTAATTTTAACTCAGGCACTTCTCAATACATTCAACACAATTTAATTGCTAAATAGGACATAGGGACAGCTGTGAAAAGGCAGTATTGACTAATTTGCATCAAAACATATGAACACAAAACAAGTTATTTGAATTCATCTGGATGAAGGTTTAGGAAATTGTGGAATGTCTAAAACTTTAGCAGCCCCTTCAGTTTAATCTATGTGACTGGTTCTAACTATTTATGCCAGTTACAACCTATGAAACTTTTATTTTTCCTCCAGGAGGATACATCACAAAATGTTTTCCGGTGACAGCCTTCTTGCTGCTGAACTAATTCTTATTAAGAAAAGCATTTCAACTTCTGTTGTCGGGTATCCACAACTGATATTCTGTATTTGAGATGGGCATGGTTTTATCCATGCCCATCATTACATTAAAATGATTACATTGAAATTGGTAATGTCTTGAACCAGCTATACTACTAACACATATTCTGTCAGTAAGTTACAAAGAAAGTCAACCTACTTCATGTGGTTAACAGTGCAAGTTCTCAAACATTTAATTTCTCAAGCTCACTAAATAAGAAAGGGAGTGAAAAATTGAACCCACCATCACCACACTGTAAGGCTGAAAGCATTGACAGTATTAAAGAGCATGAGAAAGTAAGCCTGAATCTCTCTTCCTCATGCTTTGCAACCAGTACTCATTAAGTTCTTGTGCTTGATTTCATTAGAAAAGTTAACTGCTTTTCTTTGATTATTTGGATGCTTATATTTAGATTATTTTATAAGCACTCTTTTACTTTTTTTTGGAAAAAAGATAAACTCGGGAGTTAATAATTAGTAAAAGAGTTCTCACAAGAAAGCTTTCCATAGACTTGCCATTATGTTCTCTCCTATCTTACCATGTATAAGCTTCAGACCAAAGATGGGGTTTGTAACATTCTGTATCAAAAAAGAAAAAAAAAATAAAAATAAAGGCGCAATTTGATGGAGAAGTAAAGATGAAGCATGGCAGAGTTGACATCATGCTTCCATTAAAAACACACCCGCATTTCACTTTTTCTATGATACTGGAAGAGACTGTTACTTTCAGCTCACCATCTGACCTTTGTTGCTATGGTGTCAAGCAAAGAAAGGAAGCATCTTAAAAGCAACCATTTAAAATTCCACAGGTTTCAGGAAACACCATGAAAAGACAACCAGAAATTACAACCACTGGCTTCTAGTCATGGAGCTCATCTGATCTTTGGAAAGTGTGGCTAAATAAAGAAGCATTCTTTTGTTTTGTTTTTCCCCCACATAATTATCATGGAAAAAGAGGCAAATCTAGATGCAAAACCCCAAAATCTAGATGATGAGCAGGTTTAGATATTTCTTTCAGGATGTCTATGATTTTTCTATATAAAAAAAAAAAGCAACTCTATTATGCATGATTTACTTGTCTTAGGTTTGCCTTACTGATGCAAACATCTAATCCCTCATCTCTAGAAATACTATCCATTAACTGCTTCAGTTTACAAGTTGCTTAAATATTACCCTTTAGGAATGCCTGAAGCCATCAGCCAGAATGATGCAGCAAACTAATAGCCAAATGGTATGTACATCATCTGGCCACTATATTTGAGAGTTAAAGCATCAATCACTTAAAAAAACCCAAAAAACAAACAAACAAAAAAAACCCCAGGAAATTCCAACAGTGTTTCTTCTTCCCATAAGGTCACATTAAATGTCTTCTAATTCACAATTTTCTGTCAAATAAATAGTGCACTCCATCCAGATTGCTTGGTAAAGCACGATTTAGAAGAAAAAAATCAACCTCTAGATGCAGTCTCAACTTCAAAGAATTTCAATAATTGAAGCAACTCTACAAGTTGTCAATAATCAGTTTATATACAGTCTGTAGTAAAGACCATCTTGCTAAGCAGGTTTGGTTGGTTTTTTTTTGTTTTCTTTATATTCTATATATTCATATTCCCATCAGATTGACTATTAGATGTCCTGGTAGTTGAACCACCATGGGTGACCAAAGAATTGTATGATTTGCCTCTGAAACCCCCAGCTGCATGTGCTACTTTATTAAAAACACACTTACATTTCCTAGTACGCAGTGGCATGACTGACAGTCAACTGACAGGTAAGCAGCTTATGAAGACAAAGATGCTTGCTTCAGCACATGGTCTTTCAAGGTACGTTGTGTGTGAAACTGGTTTCAGAGACAGAGAGTAGGTGCACAGTTGTTTGTTCTTTCTTTAATAACATCTGTCCACACAGAACCTGGCAGTATTTGAGTATGTCTATATTTCAGAAGCAAAAGAGTTAATACTTGTTTTCAGTAGACTACTGCAACAGTTTCTTTTTAATTTGAAGAGCTGTATGATTGCTAAAAGAAGTCTCTTTCCTAAACACCTCTGAATGCATTTATTCTCTCGCAGGAAGAGATTGTAAGACTCATAGAACATTAACAAGTCACCCAGAAGTACTGTGTGCTTCTGAAGGACATTTTCAGGCTCTTAAAGGACAGTTTTTCATGCTGCTATACATGCCTGTCACTACACAAACAGAGGAAAGCCCCCAACCCTTCTGTACATAAACCATTATTATTAGTATTTTCAGTAACTTAAAATCTAACTATTTTGACCCTATTATTTCACTTTCTGAAATGCAGATAAACTGTGGAGGGTAGAAGGCTCTCGCTAGAAGTGGGTCTTTCTATTTTCTATTTGACATTCTGCTGTCAAGGACAGAAATAACCATTTATGTTCAGCAATCATGTCAAATACATTAAGCATCGCAGCTTAAAACACATTGAGAACACCACCGCATACTCTTAGATTGCCACTACAGAACTTATCCCCTGAGATCTTAAGTTGTCACCACTCACTTGTGTAATCTGCAGAAGCCTTATTTTAACGAAAAAAAAGTAATCAGACTTTTCCACCTGCTGTACCCACATTTTGTAAGCAATTCCAAATTGATAAGAATCACTGTTTACAGAAAGCACCACAATAGTAAACTAAACTGAGGATGGAGAAAAGCAGAAGTTGAACAAGAAGGATGAAAGGGGATTCAACTTCGAAAATGCCATGGATCAATAACAAAGACAGCCACCTGATGGGTGACATGGATAAACTGTTATCTCCCAGAATTAGTGCCTGAGTTTGGCACAAAAAAGTTTTGCCTTTCAAAAGATACAATGAGCACCATTACTCCAGTGTGAATCCTTGCAGTATACCGGAGAGCAAAAGTAATTGTTTAGACCAGTGAGTAGGACCCTGCTGGGGAATGGACACTTGATCTCAAGCTATATCTACATCGCCTCTCACTTTTTTCAGCTGAAACAAGAAAACTGGAGACAAACCACATTTCATCTTTACCTCCACCCTCCCTTCTGGGAGTGTTGCTCTTTAGTCTCTTAAGCAAAACAGAGCTAGCTCGAGTGCAAGTTCAGTGTTGGTTTATGGTTCTCAGGAGGGAATTTTGCTGGGATAAACTGTTACTCCGAGGACATCAAGAAAGGGAAGCAGCAGTAGGTCCAAACCTTTCTTTGTACTAGGGGGTATCAGGTACTGATCCCAGAACTACTGTGCAGTCTGGAATGCCTAGAGGATAGCAAGAGAAGAAAGAAACCACGATCCTTTGCTGCAATGCTTATGGTGCCTAACAGCACTTGTGTTGCAACTGCATTCTGGCATCAATGTGTAAAAGTATCAACTACCATAGCCAATCCTGACAACACAGACATGTATTAAAAAGATTTACAAACACATATCACATTAACATGTTCTGCAGTTACAGTGCCTGAAACTCAAGCCTTTTGACCTGTTGTTGTGGTTTAACTCCACAGGCAGCTAAAACGCTCACACAGCCATTCACTCACTACCCTCTCCCCCCAGCCAAGTGGGAAGGGGAAGAGAATTGAAAAAAGTAAAACTCACAGGTTGAAATAAAAGCAGTTTAACAGGAGAGAAAAGAAAGAGAATAATAATAAAAATGGTAAAAGACTCTGCAAGTGATGCTCAGCTGGTTCCCAAGCCATAGTGCTCCCCAGCCAACTCCCTCAGCTCATGGATTGAGCACTACAACACACAGTACGAAATGTCTCTCTGCCCAGTTTGGGCCAGCCATCCTGGCTGTGCACCCTCCCAGCTTCTTGTGCATGTCCCGCAGAAGGCTCATGCCTCCTCCCTGGCAGCACCTGGGAAGCTGAAAAGTCTTTGACTTGCTATAAGCACTACTTAGCAGCAACTAGAACATCAGTGTTTCATCAACATTGTTCTCATGCTAAATCCAAAACACAGCACTATAACAGCTAGTAGAAAGAAAATTAACTATCCCTGCCGAAACCAAGGCACACATCTTCCAATGCAGAGTTCATTCTAGTAACATCTTTGGTTATGCAGATATGCGAGTTTAACTACAGCTCATCTCCAGGTTTTCTGTGTTTTGTGGCATAGTCAATTTATTTTTAGAGCATTAATTCTCTAGAGAGAGGAAAAAGACCAAAAAGTAAGTTTTCCATTTACTCCAGTGATGAAAAACTTAAACCGTAGAAGTTTGACCAAATCACAGCTTGTGGCACTAAGCTCCCTTTAAATCTGAAGCTCACTCTTTAAGAGCTGATAGCACAACTGTTCCATAAGAGGGGAAACTGGATAGATGTGTTAGCGTTGCTTGGCTGGCTGGGTGGGGCTTTTTGTGCCTTACTTATACTTCAATAACTATATTCTTATAGCATACATAAGTCATAGTGGGAGAAATCTTTCTCCAGTCAAAGCATTATTTCAATAGTTTTGCAGCGCTATGGTTATGCACAGACATAAGCATTCAGGTAGAGTTGGTGTATTTATCATTTCTTCTGCTGGTACCATAATTTCTTTCAGCATAAAGAGGCTAATTTTCTTCAACTAGGACTTCATTGTCATTCACATAACAAGCTAAGTTGATTTAACAAATTCTGCTTAATCAAAAATTAAATTATTCAGAAGGGCAAACGAATATATAGTGTACTGGGTCTGCTTCTACATCAGCAGGAACTGCACCTCCAACAAGGTCAGAGAACACTGCACCAGAAAACAGAAGCTACGTGCTAAGCCATTTCCAGAGTACACTAATAAAGTGTCTCACGGCACTTTCCTTCACCAGTGATACTGTTAGAAATGGAAAGAGAGTTTAATAAGGAAACTCAAATTTTTGGGGAGAGTTTCTGGTGCAAATTAAAAATACACTTAAAATCCAGACTTATTTGACCAGACCTTTTTATGCTGCTGGCTTGGATAGTTTTGCCCTTATAGCTTTCTTCATGCATGGAGTTTGGTATTTTACTGGAGTCAGCAGGCATGTAATGCATTTGGCAGATATAAGATTCAGAAGATGTTAGATTTTGATTCCTGCTTCCCCTGCCCTATAAGATTGTAGTTCTGCCGATCCTCACTTGGCAAATACTTACTGTGTTTAGTGTTTTATCACTGGTCAAAACAATAAGAAATTCTTACAGGCCCAGAAAGTTGTGTGATACTCATAGCCTTTTTACTACTGTGTCTATGCACGCCATACAGATGTGAACTGAAAATATTATGGATAATATTTAATCCATTTTAGAAAGTCAAATATTTTTAGTCTTCTCTGTCATTCTGAAGAGTGGCAGACCAGAACAGAGCTAAAAAAAAATAAAAAAACTTTCTTCTATGGGTTACAGAGCTTTAGCTACTAAAAATTTGTCTTAAATAGACAGCTTCCCTTCTCTTCTGTCGCACCCCACCTTTCCTTACTTAACTGAAACCAAATTTAGGAGAGCAGTGTTCTCCTAAAAACGTTGAGAGTAGCAGTAGGACATTGGAAGCTCAAGCCACAGAAGTTCGTATCACATCATCACAGGATAAAGAGAAAGAAAGCAAAACCAACTTTGCTAAGCCACACATGCACAAAAACCCATGATGCAGTCATGAGCTGTAAGTAACCCGACTTCACTTTCCCTGAGGCTTATTTTCTACTGTGGGGAAACAGTTGTCCATCTATTTGGAACTCATTAAAAGATTGGGGCCAAAACACTCCACAGCCAAAAGAGGAATGCTAATTCTATCCAGCTCTTAAATATCACGTACAGTTAACAATCGTTTCTTTGGCCTTTGCAAACAGGTCTGGCTAGAAAATTGAGAAAAATTATTTGAATGAAAAATGAAGAAAATTAGTTCCTGGCAAACATTTTATACTCGTGAGATCTAGTTTATTTTGGTAAAATTAAATTTTAAAGACCACCTCTTTCCAAAAACGACATGGTTCCTATGGAGGCAACAGACCTAGAGGTATGTCCTTGAAAGGACAAGGCATACAGATAGGGGTAAAGATACCATCTGTACACTACATGAGACACTGTAAACATCTTTCAGTTTAATTATATATTTTACTGCAGATACTAAAAATAAAGATATTATGCAGAATATTAAGCCCACTGAAACAGAACAACTCTATTTTATCCAGTCATATCTTTTACATATTTTGCTTTCTCCAGAAGTTCTCGTAGTAACCATGCTCCCCAAAAAGCTAACAAATACTATTAAAAAACCTCAAACAACAATATCCAAGTATCAGAGACTGTATGTCCTGCCTGCTTAGAATTTTGACTAATTTCATTGATGTCCTACAAGATCCTTTCCACTGTGTTTGGAGAGCAGATGCAAGGAACAGTAAGCAGTGAATTACAAGAGACTATATCGCCAGTAAGAAAACTAGTTAGAAGCAATCCATATTCTTCCCACATACTCCACAGGAATCTGGTGACTCGAAGCCCAGGAGCACTGCACACATCCTGAGGCCTTCAATAATTCAGTCTCTACCTCACAAGACGACCTTACTGAGATTAGTGAACTTGGTGTGTCCTACCCATCCTTTTTGAAGAGTTCAGTCTGCAATGTAAAAATAATTTTTACAGAGAAACTTGAACAGGCTCTGCTCTATGAGCTAGGACAAGAGCTCATTTCTATCCATATACTGCTATGACCAGTCCATCCAGCTGTTAAAATACTCGAAGTTAAATTGATACCTAGACCTTGGAGCAGCA
The DNA here is from genome assembly GCA_013400835.1 of Zapornia atra. Taxonomy (NCBI): domain Eukaryota; kingdom Metazoa; phylum Chordata; class Aves; order Gruiformes; family Rallidae; genus Zapornia; species Zapornia atra. Next base: position 83,271 of record VZTU01000897.1, read on the forward strand.
ATAGAAATCCAGGTTCTCAACACTCTGGTTGCACAGTTTAACGGGTGACCATTAGAATCTTCTTTTCTTTTCTCTCCTCTCACCCAACAACCCTTGAATTTAGAGAAGCCACTTAAGTGGCCCCGTACAATACTACCTGTAACATCTGTTAAGGCTTGAATCCCACATGTTTTGCCTCACCAACTATTAGGATATTGTAACAGAGATATAAAGATGAAGCAAAAAACCCTCAAATCACTGGAAACAATAAGAATTCATTGCCAGGGGATCAGTCCATATTGAGAGTCCCAAGTGGAGAAAGGTATATCCAGTAATGCAGAACCACATCCCTAGAGCACACGTACATACAGAACTTTCCTGCCTGTTCATTTTTACCATTCCAAGGACTGAAGGATGTGTCATTAAACCACAGGGGCATTAAGAAACCTGGTTTTCCCTTATCTGACGTAGACTACTTCTTTACTTTTCTAACTTATTTTTAGTGATAAGATAGAGAATTAGTAATACTATACTATGAAGCAGAAGGAAAAATCATGGAACAGATTACAAACCTCTCTCCAATGACTTGTTGCATAGGACTCTTGTTGCTTTACAGCCTGGAAAGGTACAATAAATTTATTTGACAAGTAATCTGCCTTACAGAACATGGATAGATAAAATAATATACTTTTTAAAAAAAACACTACTTCTTTCAAAGACACCTATCTACAGCAATTTTGTTCCCCCCCAGCTCTTCAAGATTCACATGATTTATGCAGTCAGCAGCATATTATAAAACTACATGAGGATAAGAAAGCTAGTAGTATCAACCAAATAGCCCATGAGTATTTCTTGAACAGTGATGAAGTGTATTCATGAATAAAAACCTTGCTTCATTGGACTAAGCATGTTCTTAGAAACTAGGTCAAAATCTATTCACACTGACATACAGCAGCAATTTTCTAAGGCTGGAAATGTCAATGCCTATCTTGATTTGCAAATCTCCAGGCAAACTTCTATGCATAAACAGGTATCAAGGCCACAGTGTGAACTACAGAACTCTCAGGAATCGAGTGGAAGCACTGATATGTTCCAGCAGAAGAATGAAAAAGTTAAGCTAATACATTTCAGCTTTGTGTATTTGCCATTTTGACTTCTGCATTAGTGACAAAAGGATATTTTCAAACTGCAAGACAGTAGCAAAAAACTAATGTTTTTGTTAGGTTTGGACTTCTCTGCTTGAAGAGAAGCACATTCATTGTAGTCTGTTTATACATCTAAACATATTTTAAAAATATACATTTCTAAGTATAAACATGCAAGCAGGATGTGAATGAAGGGAAACTGCATCACTTAGACTTACAACTTAACAAGCTTGTTTCCTCTCCCAAATTCTTCCCTGCTATTTTCCAATTCCCCCACCCTGAAAACTACTTTCTGTTGGGGAAGACAGCAGG